>SJYC01084565.1:0-13191 GCA_006408675.1 Madoqua kirkii | reverse complement strand
ATGGGATTTTTTCTTGAATTTCTCTTTCTGTTTTCTCATTGTTACTATATAGGAATGCAAAAACTCTTAATCTGAAAAGATACATGCACCCCAATGTGCACAGCAGCACTATTTGCAATAGTCAAGACATGGAAACAACCTAAGTGTCTGCCGACAGATAAATGGATAAAAAAGATGTAGTATATATAGACAATGGGATGCTACTCAACCATAAAAAAGAGTGAAATAATGCTATTTGCAGCAACATGGATGGACTTAGAGAATACCATACTAAGTGAAATAAGTCAGACAGGGAAAGACAGATATCATATGATATCACTTATATAAGGAATCTAAAAAATAATAATACAAATCAACTTATTTACAAAACAGAAATAGACTCACAGACATAGAAAACAAACTTATGGTTACCAAAGGGGATAGAGGGGGTGAGAGGAAGAGAAATTAGGAGTTTGGGATTAACAGATGCAAATTACTATATATGAAACAGATAAACAACAATGTCCTACTGTATAGCACAGGGAACTGTACTCAGTATCTTGTAATAATATATAATGGAAAAGAATTTGAAAACAAATATATATATATATTTTATACATATATATACATTTATATATATATATATATGTCTATTATATATATATACATACATACGTATATGTCTGCCTGCCTACCTGCTAAGTCACTTCAGTCATGTCTGACTCTATGTGACCCTATGGACTGTAGCCCACCAGGCTCCTCTGTCCATGGGATTCTCCAGGCAAGAATACTGGAGTGGGTTGCCACGCCCTCCTCCAAGGTCCATGGATCTTCCCAACCCAAGGACTGAACTCCCATCTCCTGCATTGCAGGCAGATTCTTTACCATTGAGCCACTGGGGAAGCCTATATATATGTATATATATGTTGTAAATAATGCTGCTGTGAATATTGAGGTCATGTATCTTTTTGAATTAAGAGTTTTCTCCAGACGTATGTCATATATATATATATATATTTGGCTACACCATGCAGCTTGTGGGATCTTAGTTCCCTAATCAGGTATCGAATCTGTGTCCATGGCAGTGAAAGCACTGGGTCTTAACCACTGGGCGCCAGAGAAGTCTTTATATATTTGGGAATTCTTTTCATGTTATATGTGAGAGAGGCGCTCCCTCCCATCTTCTTTCAGAGAATTGTATGTCTAGGAAAGCCTGAATTAAAGGACATTTTCTGTTGCTCTAGGATAGTGTTAGCAGTGCTCAAGAGAACTGCATCTCACTCGACAATTAAGTCTATGCCAAAAGTTGCCAGGAATATTTGGCTCATGAAAGTCAGATGGTCATGGAATTGAGCAGGTTAATGAACCTGAGGATGCTGTGGTTTCACTAGCTGTCTTTTTTTTTTTTTTTTTTTTCTGTCAGATGAAGAGAAATTATACCTGCAGTAAATTGGGGAAATGATTTGAAAAGTGAACCTTGAAACCAAAAATCTGTACATAATCTATGCAAATTAAAAAATTTTAAACTGCAACTGTTTAGAACTGTGTATATTTGATGTTTCTCTGTTAATGGGCAAAAACTGTTTTCTGAGGAGAAAGTGATGTTTAATTACAGTTTAATTAATTGCATTTAATTACAGTTACAGTTTCCTCATTAAAGCTATTTTGCTTTTGAGTATTGTTGCAAGAATGCATTTAATATCTCATCAAAACTAATTTCTTTGGTTAAAATTCAAATCCTGAGTGACTCTGAGCTACACTTGACCCTCCATTCATGTGCAGTGGTACACATACTTGGGAGTGCTAAACCAGGGTGTAGGAATGGGGTGTCTAACCCTGTGTTCCCCAAATCCTAGCATCCATGCCATCCACTTGGATAGTGAATTTTACACTAAAGTTTTTTAAATATTTATTTTATTATTTATTTGGCTGTGCCAGGTCTTATTTATGGCATATGGAATCTAATTCCCTGACCAAAGATCACACCCAGGGCCCTCTGCATTGGGAGTGCAGAGTAACGCAAAGAAAAAACAAATCATAGCTATGAATGTCTCACCTTAGTAGGAAGAATAATATTGTTGGCAATATTTCATCACTCTGCCACTATCCTCTATGTTTGTCTCCTCTCCTGCAAATCAGGGGTGATGATAGTCACATATCTCTGAGTTGTGAGGATTAAATGAAATGATCCATACAAAGTGCTTGGGATATTGCATGGTTATAGTAAATGTGTAATAGTGTTTCCAAGTATTATTTCTCTAATTAAGAAGAGTGTATGTTATATAATATGTTTCTCTCTGGCTCAGTAACAGCAACCCACTCCAGTATTCTTGCCTGGAAAATGCCACGGACAGAGGAGCCTGGGGTCACAAAGAGTTGGATGGGATGAGCACTGAGCTGCACATATTACCCCATTCCATTGACAGACTATTTCTATTTAGCCCAGCTTCTGTTGCACATTTAGCTTATTTCCCCCCTCTTGCTATTATGATCAATACTAAAATGTGAGAACCTTGTCTAAATATCATAGGGTAGTTGCCCAATTTTTCAGTTTTGAAAAATTAAATCACACTTTTTGTTTTGTTTTTACCTTAACCATGACATTGCAGAGATTAGCTCATGAGAAGTTTCATAACATGAGGAAGCTCTGGGCTATCTGAAGATTACTGATCATTTCATCAGGCATTTCCTTATGGTCTTATGGTGTACTAAGAAAGCAAGGAAACCATATTTTATGTGCTCATTCAGGAACAGTTTAGGAAACTGTTGCAGAAAGATAGGAAGGCAGAACCTACCTGGACTCACGGGCCACTCCCCAACCCCCTTCCCCCAAATTTCCTTCCAACTGCAGTAAATTCACTTTTAATAGGTTTTAATTTTTAATCAAGATAATACATACATTAAAAGGATTATAAAAAAATCAGCCAGTGCAAAAGAACATATAATGAAAAGCAGTGAATCCCCGCCTACCCTTCTTAGCTTTTACTTTCCCACTACAGAGGCAAAAACTTTACATGTCTGTCTAGAGGTTAACTCCATTTTTCCTAGTAATATGCTTTTCTTACTATTTTTTTTAACTTTGATGAAGTGAGACATTTTCTGCTGCCTTCCTGCTGTCTCCTGGGTTTTCCTTCCCCACTTCCCTACCATTGTATCACTATTTTTAAGTTTCCTGTTGATTAACTCCTTCAGTTTAAAATTTAACCCCTAAATTCGCCTTACTCTTTCACCTAGATACTTCCTAGTTTAGGAGAATAACACCACTATCCCCTTTCCTCCCCTCTGGTTACCAACTTGTTGCCTGTACTTGTCAAAATTGATTACCATTCCCATTCTGTTCTATGCCCATAATTAAGTCTTCCCTGCTTTGTCTAGAGATTTACTCTAAAAATGAAAAAGCATAACTAATATTTCCACTGTATGGTTATTTAAACACTGTTCATTGAATAGGGATGTTGAAGCTATGATTAGATTTTCTGTGATTGCAGAGTCTTGATCTATGTATGCCAGTGTTCGATTCCCTTTCTCACACTCCCCACAACGGTTGAAAACTGAGGTTGCTTCATATGTGAAGCATGTTCTCCTTGTACAGTTTGAAATGTTTGTTTTTCCTTGAAGGTTTTTGTTTTTTTTTTCTTTGGGGGATGAAGAAAAGTATGCATTCCAGATCATGTGATCAGTTTCCTCCAGCTTCTAACTTCATCCATCTATTACCTAGAATTAATTCCATCCAGTTGAAAGTCCTTTCACTTCTTTTTCAAATTTGGAAGATTTGCTTCCTGTTTGGATCATTCTTGTGCAGCTTATTTAAGTCGTTGGTAACTTTTCCTCTTTTTTTCTCCTTTAGGGCATCCTGTGCTCATTGTCATTTCCCAATGTGCGTGCTCATTTGATTCTTTACCAGATGAGCCACGAGGGAAGCCCTTTATGTACGGAAGAACTTCTTAAATATTTCTGAGGATTTTCAGATTTTTAAGTTCTGTTCCTTCCTTGAGATTCAGCTTCTCGTTTATTTTAGAGTTTCCTGGTTATATTGCAGGCTTTCCGCAAATAATGCTTTCTAGCTGCCCCTTTATATGAAAAGATGGGGCGATAGCAGGGCAGGTCAGCAAGTGTGTGTGCGCCAGGAAAGCTGGTCACTGTGCTCTAGGGCGGGTGAGCCAGTGGGTGGTGGTCAGCCATCCTGCTGGGCCTCCCCGCTGCCACAAAGTTAGTTGCTCTAAATATGTACCTGAAGGCGGACGTTGAGAATCACCGAAGCCACTACGTAGAAGTAGGGGAAATTCATGCGCAGACGCCAGGCCAGGTCGAAGAAGGTGATCAGCGTGCGCGTGAGCCCCTTGCAGAAGGCGCCGTACGAGCCGCGGGTCGTGGCTGAGGGCGACAGCCGCACTGCTACGCCCAACAGGGCCGCTGTTGCTGCCATTGGTTTGCTGTAGCCCGGATACAGCGCCCAGAGCCAGGTGCTTCTCGCTGGTTCAGCGGACAGAAGGACGCTTGCGGGGGGAGTCAGCACGGTAGGTGGATCGCGCGGCTGCAGTTGCTAATTGCGCTGCACTGCGGGATCCTTCCTCCTCTGGCTGTGCTCCCTCCTCCTCTGGCTGTGCTCCGGCCACAGCGGTCACTGGTGCCCTGCCGGGCCGCCTTCCTAGGTTGCCTCGGGGCCACGTGGGGCGGGAGCAGGCAGAGCGCCAGGGATCCAGAGCCCTGGGACAGGGAAGGGGGGATGTTGAGGGAGTTGGGAGCAACGGAAAGGGGCGGGCAGTTTGTCCAGGAGACCTAGCTTCCTGACCCCAGTGGTCCTTTTTTAACTTGATTTTTAAATTTTAACAGAAGCAAAGTGAAACTTGCTCCAAACGTTAGAAATTTTCCTTTGAAGCTTGAACGCATTTCATGTCGCTTCAGATCCCTTTAGGAATTTTTTCGGTCCCCAATTGTAAGCTAGTACAAACACACCAAACCAACTAATTTAACTTTAAGTTGTGTGCATTCTGCTTTATTCATTCAAGCGTCTTATTTGTTTTTGCTTTATATCTGTAGTATTCTGCTAATGGGAAAAGTCTAAAAGCAAGTTTTTCAACTTTGTCAACAGCACAATGAGAACAATGGAAAGCAAATTCCCTGCTTAGCTTCCCTTTCCCCACCCCGCCATGAACTGAGATTATGTTTCCTGTATATACTTCCAGATGTGATGTGTTGATAAGGTGCTCTTACCATGTCAGTAACACAAAACTGCCTCACTCTCCTTGAAGATGGATAATTACACCAATACATATATTAGCTCATAATGTTCAATAATTCATTTAACAAGTCCCTTGATGGGCGTTCTGAATGTTTCCAGTTTTTCTTATGCCAAAATTTATTGAAATAGCATAATTGTAAACATGAATTTGCAAGTGGCAGAAGAGGATGAATCATACGATTCCATCTTTATTATAGAAAACCTGCATATAGCATTGATATTTAGTGTTTGAGGTCAATAAGTTTTCCTAATACATGCAGTTGATCAAAGTTTAGAGAAGGAAGCTCTATACAACATTAAGTGTCAGTCTTGGAATTTTTTTCCTCAACATGATAGACAATTGTATCTTATTATTCTTCTAATTTGCATTTATTTAATTATCAGAGAAGCTTAGCAACTGTAAAAAATTTCTTAGTTTTTAATATATATAATTTTTACCAATTGTTTGTAAATCATTGAAAATATTGAATATAGTTCCCTATGCTACACAGGTTTTTGTTGCTTATCTCTTTTATATATGAAAAAGTGAAAGTGTTAATCATAGACATTCTCTTCTCCAAGGGATCTTCCCGATCCAGGGATCAACTCGGTCTCCTGCATAGCAGGCAGATTAGATTCTTCACTGTCTTTTATATATAGCAATGTGTTCATCTCAAACTCCTAATTTATCCCTCTCTCTCCAGTAACCATAAATTTGTTTTCTATAAGACTACAAATCTTTTGACAGAGTACTTCCTTTCATGCAAATATGCAACAATATCTGTACATATAAAAGATGTCTAACCTTGCTAGTAAACAAAATATGCAAATTAAAACAATGAGATGTCATTTTTACCTAGAACGCCCAAGATTTAAAAGAACATAAATGCCATTATTAAGAAAGTAGAGGATGTTCATGGATACCTTAGAGTTGTGTGGAAGACAGTTTGAGATGTGTATAAGAGACAGCACACACACACATACACACACATATATTTCACACACCAATAGTAAAACAAAAGTGAAATCATACTAACATACTGTCTTGACAGTTGTTTTTAAACATAATGATATATCTTGCTTATCCTTCCATATTGATTCTTTGTGATCAATAGTACTGTGTATGACTCCTATGGCAGGCCAATCATTAACTGGAGGATATTTGGATGGTTTCAAAGTTTCCACGGTCATAAACAGTGTTGAGATTAGCATCCTCACACATATCTTTGTATACTTCTCTGATGTCTCACTCTGGTACATTCCTAGAAATGGAATTCTTGGATCAAAAGTTTTTCATTTGTTTAATGGTTTTGATATATATTGTCAAACTGTCTTCCACACAACTCTAAGGTATCCATGAACATCCTCTACTTTCTTAATAATGGCATTTATGTTCTTTTAAATCTTGGGCGTTCTAGGTAAAAATGACATCTCATTGTTTTAATTTGCATATTTTGTTTACTAGCAAGGTTAGACATCTTTTATATGTACAGATATTGTTGCATATTTGCATGAAAGGAAGTACTCTGTCAAAAGATTTGTAGTCTTATAGAAAACAAATTTATGGTTACTGGAGAGAGAGGGATAAATTAGGAGTTTGAGATGAACACATTGCTATATATAAAAGACAGTGAAGAATCTAATCTGCCTGCTATGCAGGAGACCGAGTTGATCCCTGGATCGGGAAGATCCCTTGGAGAAGAGAATGTCTATGATTAACACTTTCACTTTTTCATATATAAAAGAGATAAGCAACAAAAACCTGTGTAGCATAGGGAACTATATTCAATATCTTGTAATAACCTACAGTGGAAAAGAATTTGAAAAAGTATATATAGATATAGATATATAGGCTTCCCTGGTAGCTCAGACAGTAAAGCCCTCCATAAAACTGAGGGCTTCCTAAGTGGTACAATGGTAAACCAGTGAGGAAACACGAGTTTGATCCCTGGGTCAGAAGGATCCCCTGGAGTAGGAAATGAAGAATCACTCCAGTATTCTTGCCTGGAAAATTCCATGGACTGAAGAGCCTCGTGGACTATAGTCACAGGATCATAAAGAATTGAACGCGACTGAGTGCACACACACATATATAACTGAATCACTTTATTGTACACCTGAAACTAACACAATATTGTAAATAAATTATACCTCAATTAAATATATATTAAATAAACTTGTATATATATAAATATTTGGATAAGCTAAAAAAAGATTTGCAGTCTTCATTTTAATCAGTATATTCAATTTCCATGTAAGAAAGGTTGTACCCATTTCCACTCCCTCAAGTAATGTATGAGGCTTTCCATTTCTCCACATCCCCACTCATATTATTATTATTTTATTATTGTTAATCTAAAAACAAAGCATTATTCTAATTAATTTACTTATATTTGATTACAGTTGAAGATGAATATTATGTTTATTGGTCATTCATAGTGGCCTCAAAAGGAAGGAGGGCCCCATGGACTAGATGACTGGAAGGCAGACCGAAAGGGTCCTGGAAACCCCAGGGGCAGTGGCAACAGTAAGGGAGAAGAGAGTTAAGCTTTAAGTTAACTTTCCCTTCTCCTTACCCCTGTCTTTTTTCCTCCTCAAGTTGCCCAAGCTCTTGTTCCTTTGCTCATTTTTATATTAAAATTTTTGTCTAAGGCAAGCAGAGCAGTGCAAGCAATCTATAAATGATAAAATCTCAACCCCAGCTTTAGAAGAAACAGAGTAGACAAGACAGCCTCAGGCAATGCATTGTCTTTGGGAAACTGTATAATCTTGTGAAAGTTGCTCAGTCTTTTCCAACTCTTTAAGACCCCAAGGACTATACAGTCCATGGAATTCTCTAGGCCAGAATACTGGAGTGGGTAGCCTTTCCCTTCTCCAGGGGATCTTCCCAACCCAGGGATTGAACCCAGGTCTCCTGCGTTGCAATTGGATTCTTTGCCAACTGAGCTATCAGGGAAGGCCCTAGTGGCCCAAAACATTTGATAAATTCCTGGAATGAATACAGATTGGCTCAAACTGAAATCATACAGGAGGGCACCACAGCCCAACGAATCTCAGGCAGGCAAAGGATGCTGCAGAAGCAGAGGGAAGAAGGACCAGTATGGAAAGTGGACATGGGAGGATGAGCGGAAAGGAAATGATTACTTTAAAAATTATTTGAAAAATAGTTGAATAATTTGGGTTTTGCTTCCACCATCTTCCTTTCCCTCATCACCAGTGAAGGAGTTTATCTCCTAGATAAAAATAAACAGTGTTTTTTCTAAAGAAATTGAGGGATATGCCTGCAAAAGGCTAGGGCTCCAAAATAGGGTGGGTACGGGGAGGATTGGTGCCTGGGGCAGAGTAAAAATTACCACAAATGCTTCCTCTCCCTGAATCCATAACTTTGCATTGATACTGCAGATCTGTCAAGAGGGGACCTGCTTTGTTTTTTTCTTGAAGATATCTTTTAACTTGCTTTGGTCAGTGGGACATTGGCAAAAACAGTGCAGACAAAAGCTAGAAAAGTGCCTATGCCTTGGGGCCTGCACTATTGCTAGCTTGTAAACCTGCTGCCACCAGACTGGATGATCAAACTCATGCCCCAGTTATCCTTGTCTCCCCAAATAATAGCCAACCAACTCCCAGACGTAGTGTCACCAAGACTGCTAGCAGCAGCTGACTATAGATACATGACAGTGGACACAAGCAAAAGAATAGTCCAGCTGAGCCCAGCACAAATTGCCAACTCTCAACAACTGTACATTAAATAAGTGACAGTTGTTTTAAGGCTCTAGGTTTTGAGTGGTTTGATCTTTGGTGGAAATAACGTGAATCATGGGGCCCTAGGACTGAAATAGAAGCATGACTCATTTAACCAAAAGAAGTCTGGCAAAAAGAGAGTTGGGTCACCATGAGAGAGGGTCATAGCTCCTCAGGTTGTATATCCAGGGTCCCTAGAACGAAGGGGAGACTGAGAGCCTTGAGGAAGGATGCTATGGTAACACTGTAATTATGTACAGTAAATCTTCCTAGTTACCCCTGAAAGGACCCACAGCAATTTCCCAAAGTAATTGTGTAGTAGAGAAATAAAAATCCACATACTCTCCAAGGCTTATTAGACAATGGCTTTGAGCTAAGTCATCCTGGTGAATGAGAGCATCACTGTTACCCACAGTCAGAGTGAGGGCTAATGAATGTCAAATGATAAATGGATAAATCCAACTCATAGTGGGGCCAGGACTGTACAAACCCACTCTCTGGTAATTTCTCCAGTTCTTAGGTTTACAGTTGTAATAGGTAAAACCAGCAACGGGCAAAATACCCCAACTGCCTCCCTGTGGAAAAAGAATTTTTCTGTTAAGGGAGGGACAGGTGGAAACCTGGAACATATTCTCCTTTCCAATTGTAGCAGGAATAGCAAACACAAATATAGCTCTTGTTACATGCCAGACACTCTTCCAAGCACTTTACATACATTAAAAAATTATTCCTCAAAGCAGCACTACAAAGTAGGTACTATTTTTGTTTGCTTTTAAGTATTTTAAAATGATTTTTTAATTTAAGTACAGTTGACTTCCAAGTTGTATTAGTTTCAAAGTAGGTACTGTTATTGTGCACATTTTATAGAAAAAGTTAAACTTAAGTAACTTGCCCAAGGTCACCAGTTAATAATTGGTAAGGTGGAACTTAAACCAGAAGCTGGCTCCAGAGTCCATGCTATTAACCATTATATTGTACTGTCTAAATAGTAAACTGTAACCAATACTGCAGACATGGGAGACTCTCAGAAATTAGGGTCGCCATCAAGACTTTAAAATTCCAGTGTAGTGATCCCTATTACATAGCATTCTTATGTGATATACCTGTTTGGCTAGTGAAGAGTACAGAGAGCTCTTGAAATAGAAATGATATACATGGATTGACTTTGAGTAGGTTCTGAAGGCACAAGTAACATTTGTGAGCAGTGACTCACACTGCCAGTGTGCCTCCACCTGCCACATTGCTTTCTTTTTGTCAACCCACACTTACAGTTTCATTGAAACTGTTATGGGCTAAACTGAATATTTTTTATTTGTCCGTGCTGGGCCTTTGTTGCTGTGTGCAGGCTTTCTCTAGTTGTGACGAGTAGGGGCTACTCCTAGTTGCAGTGCTCAGGCTTCTTATTGCAGTGGCTTCTCTTGCTGTGAAGCACAGGATTTTGTAGTTGCAGCTCGTGGACTCTAGAGTAGCACTCAGGCTCAGTAGCTGTGGCACACAGAGTTAATTGCTTGGAGGCATGTGGGATCTTCCCAGACTAGAGACTGAACCCGTGTTCCCTGTCCTGGAAGTCAGACTCTCAACCACTGGACCACCAGGGAAGTCCAAAGACAAGGTCGTTAAACATATAACTGAGGTTATATAAGGTCCTTGAGGTGAGCCCTAATCCAGCATGACTGCTGTTCTTTTAAGAAGAGTGAGTGAGTGACTGAGTAAAAGTCACTCAGTCATGTCTGACTCTTTGTGACCCCATGGACTGTAGCCTGCCAACTTTTTCACCCTCCTGTTTCATTTTCATCAAGATGCTTTTTAGTTCCTCTTCACTTTCTGCCATAAGGGTGGTGTCATCTGCATATCTGAGGTTATTGATCTTTCTCCCGGCAATCTTGATTCCAGCTTGTGCTTGTTTCAGCCCAGCGTTTCTCATAATGCACTCTGCATAGAAGTTAAATAAACAGGGTGACAATATACAGCCTTGACATACTCCTTGTCCTATTTGGAACCAGTTTGTTGTTCCATGTCCATTTCTAACTGTTGCTTCCTGACTTGCATATAGGTTTCTCGAGAGGCAGGTCAGGTGATCTGGTATTCTCATCTCTTTCAGAATTTCCCACAGTTTATTGTGATCCACACAGTCAAAGGCTTTGGCATAGTCAATAAAGTAAAAATAGATGTTTTTCTGGAACTCTCTTGCTTTTTCCATGATCCAGCGGATGTTGGCAATTTGATTTCTGCTTCTTCTGCCTTTTCTAAAACCAGCTTGAATATCTGGAAGTTCACGGTTCACGTATTGCTGAAGCCTGGCTTGGAGAATTTTGAGCATTACTTTACTAGTATATGAGATGAGTGCAATTGTGCAGTAGTTTGAGCATTCTTTGGCATTGCCTTTCTTTGGGAACAGAATGAAAACTGACCTTTTCCAGTCCTGTAGCCACTGCTGAGTTTTCCAAATTTGCTGGCATGTTGAGTGCAGCACTTTCACAGCATCATCTTCCAGGATTTGAAAGAGCTCAACGGGAATTCCATCACCTCTACTAGCTTTGTTCGTAGTGATGCTTTCTAAGGCCCACTTGACTTCACATTCCAGGATGTCTGGCTCTAGATGAGTGATCACACCATTGTGATTAGCATGACTGAGAGTAGCTACCCTTCGTCCAACATCAGAGGTGGTGGTCAAGAGGAGCAACCCCACGTCCAAGGAGCAGTGGCTGCACAGGGGCAGGAGGGCCGAGAGGAGCTACTCCACGTTCAAGGTCAGGATGGGTGGCCGTGAAGAGATATCCCTCGTCCAAGGTAAGGAGCAGTGGCTGCACTTTGCAGCCAAGGGAAGAGAAATCCAAGTAAGATGGTAGGTGTTGTGAGATGGCATCAAAGGGCAGACACACTGAAACCAGAATCACAGAAAACTAGCCAATCTGATCACATGGACCACAGCCTTGTCTAACTCAGTGAAACTAACTCATGGCATGTGGGGCCACCCAAGACGGGCGGGTCATGGTGGAGAGGTCTGACGGAATGCGGTCCACTGGAGAAGGGAATGGCAAACCGCTTCAGTATTCTTGCCTTGAGAACCCCATAAACAGTATAAAAGTATGAAGTTATATTAATAAATAGCAACTATAGCTTTGTGGCTAGTTTCAGAAACAAAATGGAAATAGTTGTTTATATTTTCTATTTTCTCATTTTGCAATATGTGTGTGTGTTCTAAATGTGTTAATGTATCCTCTTCACCTTGTCTCCTTATTTAGGGGATGTTTTTTGTGACTGAACTTCACAATTTAGTTCACAAATTACAGAATATCAGTGTGTGATTATGTTGAACTTGGGAATGAACATGGGTCAATAATCCTAAATTTAGAGCTGGATATGATAACTTGTGAGAGTTTGGGCATTCTCTTTTGGGGAAATGTTGAGTGTGATTTGTTTTGTACAAGGCATAGTTGTTATATGCTAAATTGAACATCTTAAAAAAAACAACTATATTTGGCAGTATTGGGTCTTAGTTGTGGCATGTGGGCTTAGCTGCCTTGCAGTATGTAGGCTCTTGGTTCCCTGACTAAGGATTGAACTTGCATTCCCGGTGTTGGAAGGCAGATTCTTAACCACTGGACCACCAGGGAAGTCCCTGGGACATTTTATTGTTGTCACCATTGTTATTTAGAATTTTAAGTGTGGAAAAAGATTGAATAGACGTTCCTCATTATTTAAATCTAATCTGTTACAGAAAATACATTGAATAGCACATTGTTGGATAGCAGAAGCCTATCTTTCATTAATTTAAGTGGGAAAAATAATGTTTCTTAGCTTAGCCAAACCCATTTTCCCAAATGTTACCAAAAGACTCTTTAAAAATCTATGTAATCCACCATTTTCTGTACAATATAAAGCATTTGTAATCCAACTATCTAGATATTTAATATTAAAGGAACTTACTAGTTTATATCTTTAGGTGCAGTATGTGATGATACTATAAAGTATAAGAGATGAATTACACTCTTCCACATTGCAGGAAACACATTCTGTAGTATTATTGCACTATAATGCTATAGTAATCAAATAGTGTGGTATTGAAGAAGAAATAAATACACATATCAGTGGAATAGAAGAGAGCCCAGAAATAGACCTACACACATATGGCTAACTGATTTTTTACAAAGATGAAAAAGCAATTAAATAAAGAAAAGACAGCCTTTCATCAAATATGTTGAAATAATAGAACATCAATAGGCAAAAAAAAAACAAAACCCGTCTCG
>SJYC01084563.1:0-27729 GCA_006408675.1 Madoqua kirkii | reverse complement strand
CTCCAGTCGTTTGCTACCTGATGTGAAGAACTGACTCATTGGAAAAGAGCCTGATGCTCAGAAAGATTGAACCAGGAGAAGGGTATGAAAGAGGATGAGATGACTGGTTGGCATCACCGACTCAATGGACATGAATTGAGCAAACTCTTGGAGTTGATGATGGACAGGGAAGCCTGGCATGCTGTAGTCCATGGGGTCACACAAAGAATTGGACGCAACTGAGTGACTGAACTGAACTGAGCACAAGTGTGATAACATTGCAATTAGGGCTGTTGACCTGGAGAAATTCTGATGTCATCTATACCACAGAAACTTTGAACTCAGAGAATAAAGGCACTTACAGTAAATGCTGACACACATGCCCCTCTTCCCCCACCATGGGTGGCAAATAGCAGGGGAGTTTGTCCCAATAGCGCCTCTCTACCTTTGTAAGTGCCCTCAATGGAAGTATCTCCTTTGACTATTTTTTTTGGCTGCCCTACAGGGCATGTGGGATCTTAGTTTTGCCTTGTCAAGGATGGACCCTGCGACCCTTGCATTGGAAGCTCGGAGTCTTAACCACTGAACTGCCAAAGGAGTCCCTCTGCTGACTCTTTGTGAGCTTTTATAGTACAGTACAAGCCATTTAACACACCAGTTTCCTTGTACATTTTCGCATCAGTAGATTGAATTGGCACAGAAGGATCTAACCGCAAGATCACTTGAACTGTTTTTCTTCACCGAGAGTTTTACTCAAGCTCTACCAATTGAGTTCAGGCTCTTTTTGTTCCCCTGTGGGAACACAGACCAAGTTGCTTAGCACCTACACTTCCGCAGTTATAACCACAGCTCTGGGCAGCTCCTGGCATGGATGGAGGGAAGATGGGGAGGGAAGTGGGCTGGAGGAGGCCAGCCTTTTTCTTTGTCTCCTAGCACTAGGAGTAGCTTCCCTCCACCCCTAGTACCTTCCAGAGTGCTGTGCTCCGGGAGTCTTCCTTTCTGCCTCTCCACTCGCCACAGCTCTACCCTGGAGACTGCAAGGCCATTGGCCATGTTGTGTGCCCAGTGCCTTCTCCTGCCAAAGGATTGTGTATGATGGTGGCTTGGACATTCATTGTCAACAGTCATAAAAGTTTGTGTCCCTCCCCCTGCAAGTTCCCTGTGTACTCTTTTGTTCTTTAAAGCACCTGGAATCTGGGTAGAGGAGGAGGAAGGCATCACAGGGTATGAAGGGAGAGAGCAGCTTTGCACCAGCAAGCAGGGCTCTTCATTTACTTTCAATTTTGAGTGGCTGCCCACCTGGGCTCAGCTATTAAATCTCTCATGTTTTTCATGACCTAAAGCAGTACATCTTCATTCCTGATACTGTTTATTTTAGCTTAGGAGACCCCTTGACTCAGTAACCATATTCCCTTTAACTAGGGATCCAGGGCTGTCCCATTGTCATGATAATATTTTGTTGATGATAACGACCTTTCCTCTGCCTTCCCAGAGGAGGGACCAGGAACTAAGATGTGAAACTTGTAGAAAAAGAGATTAGACTGGTGGGGGGAGACAGCATTGGAGGAATGTGGTCAAAAGGTAAAACTTGCAGTTACAAAATAAATGTTAGGGATGTAACATACAACATGATAGTATAATTGACACTGCTGTATACTCTTTATATATAGTCCATGAGGTTGCAAAAAGTTTGACACGACTGAGTGACTTTCACTTTCACTTCACTTATACACTTTACGACGATTATTAGAGAGTAAATCCTAAGGCATTCTCATCACAAGGAAAACTGTTTTTCTATTTAATTTTGTGTCTATATGAGATGGTGGTTGTTCACTAAACTTACTGTGGTCATCATTTCATGATGTATGTAATTCAAATCATGCTGTACACCTTAAACATATACTGTTTGTATGAGTATTGTTATTATTGTTGTTATTGTTTAGCTGTTCAGTCATGTCCGACTCTGCCACCCCATGAACTGTAACACACCAGGCTTCCCTGTCCTTCACTATGTCCCCGAGTTTGCTCAAACTCATGTCCATTGAGTTGGTGATGCCACCCAACCATCTCATCCTCTGTCGTCCCCTTCTCCTCTTGCCCTCAATCTTTCCCAGCATCAAGGTCTTTTCCAATGAGTCAGCTCTTTGCATCAGGTGGCCAAAGTATGGACTTCAGCATCAGTCCTTCCAATGAATATTCAGGGTTGATTTCCTTTAGGATTGACTTATTTGATCTCCTTGCTGTCCAAGGCTCTTAAGACTCTTCTCCAGCACCATAGTTTGAAAACATCATTTTTTTTTTGACATTCAGCCTTCTTTATAGTTCAGCTCACATTCATACATGACTACTGGAAAAACCATAGCTTTGACTACATGGACCTTTGTCAGTAAAGTGATGTCTCTGCTTTTTAATACACTGTCTAGGTTTGTCATAGCTTTTCTTCCAAGGAGCAAGCATCTTTTAATTTCATGGCTTCAGTCACTGTCCACAATGATGTTGGAGTCCAAGAAAATAAAATCTATCAATTTTGCTACTTTCCTCCCATCTATTTGCTATGAAGTGATGGGACCAAATGCCATGATCTTAGTTTTTTGAATCTTAGTTTTAAAGCCATTTTTTTCACTTTCCTCTTTCACCTTCATCAAGAGGCTCTTTAGTTCTTCTTTGCTTTCTGCCATAAGGGTGGTGTCATCTGCATATCTAAGGTTGTTGATATTTCTCCAAGCAATCTTGATTCCAGCTTGTGAGTCATCCGGCCTGGCAGTTTGCTTAATGTACTCTGCATATAAGTTAAATAAGCAGGGTGACAATATACAGCCTTGCCACAGCCTTGCTGTACTCCTTTCCCAGATTTGAACCAGTCCTTTGTTCCATGTCTGGTTCTAACTGTTGCTTCTTGACCTGCATACAGGTTTCTCAGAAAACAGGTAAAGTGGTTTGGTATTCTTGCCTCTTTAAGAGTTTTCCACAGTGTGTTGTGATCCACACAGTCAAAGGCTTTAGCATAATCAATGAAGCAGAAGTAGATGGTTTTTTTTGGAATTCCCTTGTTTTTTCGATGATCCAGTGGATGCTGGCAATTTGATCCCTGGTTTCTCTGCCTTTTCTAAATCCAGCTTGAACATCTGGAAGTTCTCGGTTCACATACTACTGAAGCCTAGCTTGAAGGATTTTGAGTATAATCTTGCTATCATGTGAAATGAGTGCAGTTCTATGGTAATTTGAATGTTCTTTGGCATTGCCTTTCTATGGGAGTGCTGAATGTCAATTATATCGCAATAAAAACAGGGGGAATAAGGACCAAGGTATTCAGCAGATGAATTTTTGTGTCTTAATTGAAAATTCCCTAGAGAATGATGACTTCAGTTCACTTCTGTCGCTCAGTCATGTCTGACTCTTTGCAACCCCATGAATCGCAGCACACCAGGCCTCCCTGTCCATCACCAACTCCTGGAGTCTATCCAATCCTATGTCCATCGAGTCGGTGATGCCATCCAGCCCTCTCATCCTCTGTCGTCCCCTTCTCCTCCTGCCCCCAATCTTTCCCAGCATCAGGGCCTTTTCCAGTGAGACAGCTCTTCGCATGAGGTGGCCAAAGTATTGGAATCTCAGCCTCAGCATCAGTCCTTCCAATGAACACCCAGGACTGGTCTCCTTTAGGATGGACTGGTTGGATCTCCTTGCAGTCCAAGGGACTCTCAAGAGTCTTCTCCAACACCACAGTTCAAAAGCATCAATTCTTCAGTGCTCAGATTTCTTCACCGGAGAAGGTAATGGCACCCCACTCCAGTACTCTTGCCTGGAAAACCCCATGGATGGAGGAGCCTGGTAGGCTGCAGTCCATGGGATCACTGAGGGTCGGACACAACTGAGCGACTTCCCTTTCACTTTTCACTTTCATGCATTGGAGAACAGTTCAAAAGCATCAATTCTTCAGTGCTCAGATTTCTTCACCGGAGAAGGTAATGGCACCCCACTCCAGTACTCTTGCCTGGAAAACCCCATGGATGGAGGAGCCTGGTAGGCTGCAGTCCATGGGATCACTGAGGGTCGGACACAACTGAGCGACTTCCCTTTCACTTTTCACTTTCATGCATTGGAGAAGGAAATGGCAACCCACTCCAGTGTTCTTGCCAGGAGAATCCCAGGGAGGGGGAAGCCTTGTGGGCTACCATCTATGGGGTGGCACAGAATCGGACACAACTGATGTGACTTAGCAGCAGCAGCAGCAGCAGATTTCTTCACAGTCCAACTCTCATATCCATACATGACTACTGGAAAAACCATAGCCTTAACTAGATGGACCTTTGTTGCCAAAGTAATGTCTCTGCTTTTTAATATGCTATCTAGGTTGGTCATAACTTTCCTTCCAAGGAGCAAGTGTCTTTTAATTTCATGGCTGCAGTCACCATCTGCAGTGATTTTGAAGCCCCCCAAAATAAAGTCTGACACTGTTTCCACTGTTTCCCCATCTATTTCCCATGAAGTGTTGGGACCAGAATACTGAAATGAATACTAAGTTGTAAGAAAAGTAGATGGTTGAAGGAAACTATTGCCTAGAAGCTAATACCCTTTCCCTTGAGACGGTACCTATGGGACTCAAAGAAGGGAGAGAGAGAGAAAAAAAGAACTCAGGGACCAATCAGGTGGCTTGTTTCAATCCTGACTCTCAGTACATAGCCTCTAATTCAACTTAAAATGGGAAATAGAATCTCACAAGCAGCACAGTTATGGAGACTGACAAAGCGACCCAGAGTGGACTTCCTTCCTTTGAATAGACTCCACGAGGAACTGGAGCTTTGGTACCAGCAGCTGTCCCTTGCACCCATTCGCTTCCTCGGGGAGTGCAGACTAATTTGGGTAAGTCTCTCCTCGTTCTTGAATCTCTCATATTGATTGAGATTCTGAGTTTTATTTGGTGGTGGAGCAGGTTACCTACCCCCTCCTAGTAGGAAAGATACTAGAGGGGGCCCAGGTGAAACATCCGGGTTATACCACTCATGGTCTAGACACTGAGTGGGGCTCGGTTGAAAGATACAGAGGAATTCCCACCCAGTCAAAAGATGCTAGGTGAGGGGCTGGCTGAAAGATGCTGGGAGAATTGCCCACCCAGTGGAAAGGTAATGGGTAGGGGGGCTCGATTGGGAAAAAAAAATCGAGGAATACCTGGGGCTTTAAAAGATGCCGAGATTGCTTTGTTGTAGGGGACTGAATGGTCTTGGCTGAGTGGTTAAGTAAGAGGCTGATCTGACACTTTTCCTCAATTTGACTGCCTTTATAGAATTTGTCAGGATAAAAGTGAGGAAAATATACGAGAGCTTTGCTCTGAAGAAAAGGGACAAGACTCCTCCCGGCTGGTTTCGGTTTTCTCAGGTGACTGAGAAATTTATGGGAGTGGTGGAGGCCTAGCCCTCATACCGTCCAGTGGGCCCATAGGAAAACACATTCATTAATTAAAATACTTGCTCTTTTGGGGATTGCACAGAAGAACTGGCCATTCAGCGACCAGAGCAGACGTGGTGGTCTTAGATTGCTGGAGGCAGAATCTGAAACAAATAAGATGAGCTGAAATGACTCTGGGGTAAATCCTGGAAGAGTTAGGTTCACAGGCAGCACATGGGCCCACTACACAAATTCACTAGTGATCTCTCAACAGAAATAAAGGGATGTCAGAAAGCCAGTCTCTGACTAACACTCTAGCCAGGTTCATGTACAGTACATACGGAGGTCATAATTGCAAGTACCTACTTAATTGGAGAAATTATACTAAAAGAGATCTCAACCTAAAATGGCCAAATTTGGGTCCTTTTGATATTCTAAAATTAATATTTTTACATGGTATCTAGAAGCTTCTAAAACAAGAAATGATAGAGTAACTACTTCGCAGAAAATCAACAAGAAATTGCTTGAAACTATCAGAACTAAAAAGGCTGCTAGCACTGACTTTGCCAGGTTGCAGATCTTATTGAACTGGGAAGTCACATTTGGCGTTTATGCCACTTGGCTTTTGATTTTGGGGCATCACCTTACCACCTTTTGGGGGCACTCTTGCCACTTGGCTTTTGATTTCTGGGCATCTCTTTGCCTTTTGTGTCATTTGGAGTGTGACTCCTGGCTGGTGAAGTTCTGGTTTGGTTTGGTTTGAGTGCACAGACATCTGGTACAAACTGTTCGAGCTAATATGTGAATTAAGGTTCCACACCTGACCTGAGAACCCCTTGGGAAAATATTTTTAAATGATTGCTCAATCTATAGCTATAATAAAATGACAAGAAAAATGACCTGAAACTCTTAGATCTTTATTGACATAGGATAGGAAAATGAACTGAAGTTCCATTACAGGACTTCCTCCTGTAATCAACAGCCTGGGGCTGATCAAACCAAGACCCCCTACTTCCTCAGAGGGACAATCCCTTCTGGGACCAATCTGCCCTTGTTATCAGGGCCAAGTTGAGCACCATCTGGTCTAAATTTTGGCTATAAAACTATGGTTACACACAAAAAAATTACAATTTTTGACAATGTGGTCACAATATTCTTTACACTCCAGAGAAAGCTTGAAGAAAAATTCTCTCTTTAAGAATTCTTGCCCTGAGGAAATAACTCCTCCTATACCTTTAGACCAGATTTCTCTGGATCTAGACCATATCTGATTCCTGAAACTAAAAGGAACAAAAGGGGGAACAAAGCCTTTTAAAATCTTACTTCAACCATTTTTATGCATAACTAAGTTTGGAAAACAAAGCTATAGGATCTCTTGTGTCTGTTTGGATGTATGTATGTCTAGTGTGTGTCTTTGTTTCTTTTGATAATATTGCTGATTGCTGAGATCAGTTTGTAAATGAGCTCTAATCTAATTGGCCTTAAAAAAAAAAGTAAAACTCAATTCAGTTGTTTGGTTGTGGCCAATTACCTGTGTCTAGTACTTCTAGGTTACCTTGGTAGATTTCGGTTCTCTAAGGATACCCACTAGGAAATTTATTTTAGATGAGTGTTCAATCCTGTTCTATCTTCATGATATTACTAGATGCGATTCTCTCACCTGGCCAATTAATAATACCTGCTCTGGGGGTGCTGGCCATAGATTTTTTTTTCTCTTAGGGTCATTTAAACTCAGAGTGATGAGCTAAGTCTCAATTAAAAAAATTAAACTCTCATCTATGAAAAAGAAAATTCCCACAATTATGGGATGGATCTACATAGTTAATATCAGGCTATGGTCATTTAAAAGCTCCTTTATGTTGGGAAGGGTTAAATCATACTAAAAATAATCAACCTGGTAATCATGAGACAAGCCTGGGTGCTTTATGAACTATGTCTATTATTACCCTTAGACAGAGTGATTGGTATGGAACTCAGTGGATTTGTGGAACTAATTTATGGCCTTCACATCTACAGGGATGGATATGAAGGTGTAGCCTGGGATTCCCATGAATTTAAGGTCATACATGTTAACAAATTAGAGGTAACCTTAACCAATCTTCCATTGGTATGATCCCAGTGGGTCAAAGATCTGTATTTTACTGGTATGACAATTTAGCAGCTTATGTGTGTGTGTGTGTCTTCAATGGGGTTGGAGGATGTAATTGACCATTTCTAAGCCTTAACAACTTTCATAAGCTTTAAATGATAGTAATTGGGCTATCCAGTTCAGTTCAGTTCAGTCACTCAGTTGTGTCTGACTCTTTGCGACCCCATGAATCACAGCATGCCAGGCCTCCCTGTCCAACTCCTGGAGTTCACTCAGACTCACGTCCATCGACTCAGTGATGGCATTCAGCCATCTCATCTTCTGTCATCCCGTTCTCCAACTGCCCCCAATCCCTCCCAGCATCAGAGTCTTTTCCAATGAGTCAACTCTTCGCATGAGGTGGCCAAAGTACTGGAGTTTCAGCTTTAGCATCATTCCTTCCAAAGAAATCCCAAAGCTGATCTCCTTCAGAATGGACTGGTTGGATCTCTTTGCAGTCCAAGAAACTCACAAGAGTCTTCTCCAACACCACAGTTCAAAAGCATCAATTCTTTGGTGCTCAGCCTTCATCACAGTCCAGCTCTCACATCCATACATGACCACTGGAAAAACTATAGCCTTGACTAGATGGATCTTAGTCGGCAAAGTAATGTCTCTGCTTTTGAATATGCTATCTAGGTTGGTCATAACTTTTCTTCCAAGGAGTAAGAGTCTTTTAATTTCATGGCTACAGTCTTGTGCATCACCGACTTGTGGCACATGAGTTTGTGTGAACTCCGGGAGTTGGTGATGGACAGGGAGGCCTGGCGTGCTGCGATTCATGGGGTCGCAAAGAGTCGGACATGACTGAGCGACTGAACTGAACTGATATCATTTGTATTTTGCTTGTTTCACAAGATTATTATTGTATTACCAAGTGTGTGACTGAGCCTCCAATGAAAATGATGACTAGACTTGAAGCAGTTGATCAAATGTATAGCTTGATATATGATGAATGATTGTAATAGTGTAACTCTAGGTACAAAAAGATGCAACAGGAGGGAATACTTTTCTGGACCATAACTAGAACACAGGTGTCCAGAGATCTTTGACTATTAAGACCTAGTCCAGTAACAGCACATTGAGCATCTTATCAACAAAAACCTTCTTCAGAACTGGATATGAGACTTCCAGCAACGTGGGACAAAGTGGTCATGAAATGCCCCCCAAAGTATGGTCAGATTTATGACCACAAGGGGGCCGTGTCAACTACAAATTGGCAGTTACCAAGAGCATTGCCAAGGACTGAACAACAGAGGCATTTGCCATCTGCCTCTATGGAGATTGAGCCCCATGCTGCTATAGCTGTTGACCTTCACAACCCCTGAGGGAGTTCAGGGTAGGGTGAGGCACTCTGTGCTCCAGGGAATCTGGTGGGTCTTTAGATAGTTGGACGTTTTTAGGAACAGATTGTATGATCTCAATCCTTGCATCTCCTCATATCTGGAGAAGCACTAAATCCCTTCATGGTGCCATCAGACCCTCATGACTAACAAAAAACCTTTTGTAAAATGAGTGCTTCATGGTATTGAACTCCCCCTTCACCAAAACCTTATATATTGACTTTCCCCCACTGCCGCTTTGGAACAGGCTCTCAGAGCTATCTGAGATGCTGCCTCCTGGGCTGCAGTCCTCATTTTACCCCAAATAAAACTTAACTCCCAACTCTCAAGTTGTACATCTTTTTTTAGTCAACAGTTCATTAAGAGGTGGGACAGTGAGGGATCTTTAATTCATTCTCACCTGCTCACCATTTGGGCAAGAGCATTCTCTACTGGATCCCAAGAAGTGTTCTCATGTTCTCTAACCTGGCTTGTATGGGCCCTTATCTTTTATCTTCCAGAAATCCCTGTCTCTGTCAGCCTCCCACCCTTATCTCCAAAGCTGTCAAGTACTGTGCAGGATCTGAGATTTTATCCTACTTACAAATGAGCAAGTTAACCTGTTATATATACATGTTTCATGGATGCTGAAAGAAGACACAAGGCTATAGAGTCAGACAAAGCACTTTATTATTCACTGCAAAAGTAGAAGCAGAGTGTTCGTGTGATACTTGTGCCAGCCTCATGCACCCAAGTCCCAGGGGGTGATGCAAAGGGTCCACCACGGGTGCCTGCACACACAGTGGACTGTGTTACAAGAGGAAATGCTGAGTTTGGCAGATTCACTGCTTTCTTTTTTAAAATTTTTGTTTATTTATTTGGCCGAGTCAGTTCTTAGATGTGGCATGTGGGATCTGCATTACATCACATGGAATTTTTTGTTGCAGCACATGGACTCTCTAGTTGTGGTGCACAGGCTTAGTCGCTCCGTGGCATGTGGGATCTCAGTTCCCTGACCAGGGATTGAAACCATTTCCCCTGCAGTGAAAGGCTGATTCTTAACCACTGAACCACCAGGGAAGTCCCTTGTTTCTTTCGTAATAAGCAGGAGCAAGCCTGTTCTTATTGGGGTGAGACAGCACATCCCCCAGGGTGAGAGATGGCCAAGGTAAAGCATGGTTAGGGCCTCACCCAGCAAAGAATGTGCAGGGACATACATGGCCCATGGTGAATTGTCTCTCATAACAGATACAGACCAAGAGAAAATATTGCAAATCACATATCTGGCAAAGGACTCACTCAAAATATTATAAAGAACAACAGTACAATACAATTTAAACGTGAGCAAAAGACTCAAAAACTCTAGGTACAAAAAGATGCAACAGGAGGGAATACTTTTCTGGACCATAACTAGAACACAGGTGTCCAGAGATCTTTGACTATTAAGACCTAGTCCAGTAACAGCACATTGAGCATCTTATCAACAAAAACCTTCTTCAGAACTGGATATGAGACTTCCAGCAACGTGGGACAAAGTGGTCATGAAATGCCCCCCAAAGTATGGTCAGATTTATGACCACAAGGGGGCCGTGTCAACTACAAATTGGCAGTTACCAAGAGCATTGCCAAGGACTGAACAACAGAGGCATTTGCCATCTGCCTCTATGGAGATTGAGCCCCATGCTGCTATAGCTGTTGACCTTCACAACCCCTGAGGGAGTTCAGGGTAGGGTGAGGCACTCTGTGCTCCAGGGAATCTGGTGGGTCTTTAGATAGTTGGACGTTTTTAGGAACAGATTGTATGATCTCAATCCTTGCATCTCCTCATATCTGGAGAAGCACTAAATCCCTTCATGGTGCCATCAGACCCTCATGACTAACAAAAAACCTTTTGTAAAATGAGTGCTTCATGGTATTGAACTCCCCCTTCACCAAAACCTTATATATTGACTTTCCCCCACTGCCGCTTTGGAACAGGCTCTCAGAGCTATCTGAGATGCTGCCTCCTGGGCTGCAGTCCTCATTTTACCCCAAATAAAACTTAACTCCCAACTCTCAAGTTGTACATCTTTTTTTAGTCAACAGTTCATTAAGAGGTGGGACAGTGAGGGATCTTTAATTCATTCTCACCTGCTCACCATTTGGGCAAGAGCATTCTCTACTGGATCCCAAGAAGTGTTCTCATGTTCTCTAACCTGGCTTGTATGGGCCCTTATCTTTTATCTTCCAGAAATCCCTGTCTCTGTCAGCCTCCCACCCTTATCTCCAAAGCTGTCAAGTACTGTGCAGGATCTGAGATTTTATCCTACTTACAAATGAGCAAGTTAACCTGTTATATATACATGTTTCATGGATGCTGAAAGAAGACACAAGGCTATAGAGTCAGACAAAGCACTTTATTATTCACTGCAAAAGTAGAAGCAGAGTGTTCGTGTGATACTTGTGCCAGCCTCATGCACCCAAGTCCCAGGGGGTGATGCAAAGGGTCCACCACGGGTGCCTGCACACACAGTGGACTGTGTTACAAGAGGAAATGCTGAGTTTGGCAGATTCACTGCTTTCTTTTTTAAAATTTTTGTTTATTTATTTGGCCGAGTCAGTTCTTAGATGTGGCATGTGGGATCTGCATTACATCACATGGAATTTTTTGTTGCAGCACATGGACTCTCTAGTTGTGGTGCACAGGCTTAGTCGCTCCGTGGCATGTGGGATCTCAGTTCCCTGACCAGGGATTGAAACCATTTCCCCTGCAGTGAAAGGCTGATTCTTAACCACTGAACCACCAGGGAAGTCCCTTGTTTCTTTCGTAATAAGCAGGAGCAAGCCTGTTCTTATTGGGGTGAGACAGCACATCCCCCAGGGTGAGAGATGGCCAAGGTAAAGCATGGTTAGGGCCTCACCCAGCAAAGAATGTGCAGGGACATACATGCCCATGGTGAATTGTCTCTCATAACAGATACAGACCAAGAGAAAATATTGCAAATCACATATCTGGCAAAGGACTCACTCAAAATATTATAAAGAACAACAGTACAATACAATTTAAACGTGAGCAAAAGACTCAAACAGATACTTCACAAAGAGGAATATAGAGATGGAAAATAAGCACGTGAAAAGATGTTCAACAATTTCCATGCACATTCAGACCACTATTAAATACCTCTATGGAGAAGATGGTCATCTTCTCATTGTAGCCTCACATAGCAGAGAGCAGCGAGCGAAAGCCAGTTCTCTCCTATCTCTTCCTATAAGGACACTGCTGCTGCTAAGTTGTTTCAGTCGTGTCCGACTCTTAGCGACCCCATGGACTGCAGCCCACCAGGTCCTCCATCCATGGGATTTTCCAGGCAAGAGTACTGGAGTGGGGTGCCATTGACTTCTCTGTATAAGGACACTAATCCCATCAAAAGGGCTCCCCTCTCAAGACTTAATTACTCTCCAAAGGCCCCATCTCTTAATACCAGACAGTGGGGATTAGGGTTTCAGTAAGTACATTTTTGGGAGACACACAGAGAGAAAAGTCCACAGCAGCACCTGTTATAATGGCTGAAATTAAAAATACTGACACTACCAAATGCTGGTGAGAACAACCAGAACTCTCATATATTGCTGGAGGGAATGCAAAATGGTACAGCCACTCAGGAAAACAGTTTGGTGGTTTCTTATAGAGTTAACCATACACTTACCACATGGCTTCCCAGGTGGCGCTTGTTTCTTTCATAATAAGCATGCCAGTGCAGAAGACATAAGAGACCCAGGTTCAATCCCTGGGTTGGAAGATTCCCTGGAGAAAGAAATGGCAACCCACTCCAGTATTCTGCCTGGACAATCCCATGGACAGAGGAGCCTGGCAGGCTACTATCCATTGGGTTGCAAATAGTTGGACATGACTGAAGCAGCGTAGCATGCATGCACCACATGACTCATCAATCCCATCATTTATCCCTTGGGTGAATATTTACCCAAGTGAACCGAAAACATGTGTTCCCACAAGAACTTGTACACACATATAGCAGCTCAATTCATCATTGCCAGAAACTAGAAACAACTCAAATATCATTCAACCAGTGAATGGATAAGCAAACACTGGTACTTTCATACACGGAGATATAGCAATAGAAAGGAATGATTTATCAATATACTTAACAAGTTGCATGAACCACAAAGGTGAACTGAGTGAAAGACGCTAGTCACTAAAGTTGCATACTATATGATTCCATTTATATGACTTTCTTGAAAAGATAGAACTAGAGTTATGAAGAGATCAGTGGGTGCCAGAGTATATTGCTAGGGGGAGGGTATCAGTATAAAGGGACTGTAGAAGGAAGTTCTTTGGGGAGTGATAAAACTACTGTATAAAGAGACTATTAAAACCCATAGAACTGTATGCCCTCCTCCCTTGCTAAAACCTCTACTTTTCCTAGCTTCCCTTGCTGCTAAGTTTTAGACATATAACTTAGGTTCTGCCAATCTCATGCTAGTGATTTCTAAGTTCTCCCTCGCCTCTCCACCAGAGTTGGTCCAAAAAGCCCAACCTAGAGTCTGTTCCACTATCTTTTCCACAGATTATAACCTAATATATCTATAATATGTATTGCTAATTTAAACTAGTTGAGTGGATTCTGTTGCATAAAAGCAAGAATGATTATTGATATATCTATGTATGACTGATGGTACTGTGCAATTCCAGCCCATGGCCTGCTTCTTGAATATACTATTTAACCATGATAATCAGTTATTAACCATGGCAAGCCACCATTTTCAGAGAGGATCATTTGGATGTCCTTTTAAAATGGCTAAAGGAGGAGCTGTGAATCCTTGCATGCCAAGTACTCCATAACAATTCCCTAGCACCTGGAATGGTGAAATATTGATTCTAGGTAGATTGGTCAGTTAATTGCAAAGAAGGTTCCAACAGTCCCTTCCATTGCTAGATGTGCAGTCCTTTGCACTGGGACTATGCCAGTCTTTCCATTAAGAAGTGGAGTCTGTTTCTCAACCCTCTTGAATCTGAGCTGGTCTGTGACTTGCCCTTGACCTATAGAATGTGGTGGTGGTGGTGGGCGATACTATAGGAGTTGTGAGCCTAGTCAAGGAGGCTCTTGGAACCTCGAAACCTCCATATCTGGAAGCCTGGAAGCTTATATTTCCTGGAGAACTCTGAAATACATACAGTCCTGAGCCACTCTTCAAGCAGAGCTCCTGAGCATGAGTTCAGGAAGGCATGTCTACCCCACCTACAACTCCATCCCCACCCCAAAAGCTAGCCTGGAAAATACTGACATGTTGTCTGCGTGTGACACAAAGGACCAATAGCTCTTGACTCTATCCTCTCCAAGGCCCCACATTGCTGGCAGTGGGGACAGGAACTGGGAGTTTTCCAGAAGGGCAGAGCAAAGTCCCTGAGTGCTTTATGGGCATATATTAATGTAAACCATCCACAAGCTGTCCTCAGGATAGCAGTGCACAAAGGAAGGAGCATCTGGGCTCTCTCCAATACACATTTTGCAGGCTGGCCACTGTTGTCTAAATTCTTGCTCCCTGTCATAGTTGTCTTGCAGGTTCAATCTCACCAGAACAGAACTTTGTTTTGTATGCATGAGTAGACAGAACTGAAGGAAAGAAAGAGTCCACACTGTGGGTGGCTCAGGCCCTGCTCTCCTGTTCCATACAAGGCAGTCCCATCCATCTTGACCTATGAGATCCCCTCTGCTCTATCCTGTGGGCTTGTGATTGGTGTCACATACCACCGAAGCCTTGTGGTCTGCTGACAAAGGTGCTCTCCTCGACCAAACCCTAGCTAGTCTCCTCTGAGCCCTCTTCTCATTTAAGCCTCAATCTTGGTCAATTAAGATGTGAACAAACACTAAAATAGTTTCTAACAGCTCAGGGTCTCCTCCTAAGGATGATCTTAGTCCCCTTCAAAGTGCCTGTGTTGGAAAACTCAAGGCAGCCAAAATAATTTACTGTTTCTTCCAGGCAGCAGCAGAACATAGGGTCCCCTTCTCCCAGGTTCTGTGGGAGGGGAGGACCTAAATATTGACAGGCACCAGTTAATAAACCCAGGTGGGTTTCACACTGACTCCCCTCAAACAACTCTCCACTTTTTGTAATTTTTCACTTCCCTGCCTCTACTGAACCTTTGCTTCCTTCCTTATTCCTTTGTTTTCCCTTTAAAAACACCCAGTCACTTCTATACAAATCAAAGTTCACACTGGGATATTTTCCGTGTTGCAATAGTATGTTACTGATTAAAATCTGTCTTGACCACTTTAGTGTCTGGCTTTGTTTATCTTTGATACTACCACCAACTGAAACTTGTATCCAAATCTTCTGTGTTAGATGCTACTGTTATTCAGGTGGCAAGTCCCAAAGGAAAAAGAGTGAGGAAAAAATGACTGCACTAGCTGCATGAGTGGGATGAGATTTTAGCCTTCTTTAGCTTCTCACCCAATACAACTATTTCTTTTGATGTAGCTTTGAAGTTGTTTTTCAGCAAGTAAAAAAAATTTATAGATGTGAAAAAGCATGTTCTCCACCAATACTTTTACAGACCAAATGCCAGTCTAGGATGACAGAGCTGATCCTAAATATGATGAATTGCTGAAGAAACTAGAAGGTTAAGTTAACCCTCTAGAACTCACCTTGTCTCCTGGCTACTCAGGAATTCAGGAAAATAGTGACAA
This sequence comes from Madoqua kirkii, assembly GCA_006408675.1. Lineage (NCBI taxonomy): Eukaryota > Metazoa > Chordata > Mammalia > Artiodactyla > Bovidae > Madoqua > Madoqua kirkii. The sequence goes on along the minus strand of SJYC01084563.1, from coordinate 12,232 downwards.
GAAGGTTGTACGGGAGGAATTTTGGAAGCCAAAGGCTTCCTCATTTCATGTTTTCTAAAATAAGACTTCGCACTGTCATTACAGATTTTCGGACTTGAAGCCTCCTCTCTGTGAATCCGCTTAAGGATGGTGGAAGGGTTCAGGGCTTCTGCTCAGGGACTTGGGCTGATTGCCTCTGCGTGATCCTTATCACAAGCAGTGGTTTATCTTGGTGTATGCACGCGTGCCGCAATCCCTTTGAACACAACTCAGATGTGTATAAGAGACAGGCGCACGCGCGCGCCCCTGCAGTGGAGCAGAGAGAACAACCCTTAATTGGGTCTGCTGCATTAGTATCTGCTTTCCTGGTGAAATAGGGAACAGACAGGCCACCTCTTAGTGCAAGGCCAGGTGAGCATTTCAGTTGCCAGCCCAGAGAGAATGGCAGGATCTTTGAATTTGTCCTTTTCAAAATGTAGGATATCTGGTGATTACGGGAGCAAGGAAAGGGAAGGTGTGTGTGTGTGTGTGGTGTGTGTGTGTGTGTGTGTGTGTGTGTGTGTGTTTTTCATGCAGATGGCCTTTTCGTCCTCTGGGTGATAGAGAGGGTTTATGAGACAGATTACCTTACTGGTAATTCCAGACATGTTGATTAAGATTACATTTCTGGGAGAAATTAAAACAACAATTGGATCATGTATTAAATCTAGTTTTGGTTGCATGAGCTTTGGGGCTTCCCTGATAGCTCAATTGGTAAAGAATCCGCCTGCAATGCAGGAGAACCTGGTTTGATTCTTGGGTCTACCCACTCCTGTATTCTTGGGCTTCTCATGTGGCTCAGTTGGAAAAAAAATCCGTCTGCAATTCTGGAGACCTGAGTTTGATCCCTGGGTTGAGAACATGCCCTGGAGAAGGGAAAGACTACCTACTCCAGTATTCTGGCCTGTGGTTTTCTTTTTATCATCAGCTACTCTTTACCCGTTATCCCCCATCCCACCCCAGTTCACAAAAGAAGAAACGAGTAGCCGATGATCATTTAGAGGGAGAAATGTTTAACTTTGGGTTTCCCAGGTGGTGCTTGTGGTAAAGAACCTGCCTGCCAATGCAGGAGACACAAGAGATGTGGGTTTGATACCTGGGTTGGGAAGACCCCCTGGAGGAGGAAATGGGAAAATCCCATGGACAGAGAAGCCTGGCTGGCTACAGTGCATGGGGTAGCGAAGAGTCAGACATGACTGAGCAACTGAGCACAGCACATCTCCCTAGAACCTGAGACTGGGGAGAGTGGCATACTATCTGTCTTACTCTCTTTTGGGTTCCCAGTGTGTACCAGGTATGACAATGAATCAGTGTTCAGTAAATATTTCTTTACATTTGATTGACAAGGCACAGTTTAAAACAGCTGTGAAGAAATATGTTGCCCGTCAAATTGGCAAAGACTTCAAAAGATAGGACCAATGTTGCAAATGACAAGATCACAGCAGCATTCTCTCACACTTTGAGAGAGAGTAGAGTTGTCTTTCTGGAAAGCAACTTGGCAATAGGTGTCCAAACCTAAAAGGATTGGTTGGCTTGCCTTTGAGCCAGCTATTCCTCTTCTGGTCATTGATCCCCTAAACTAAAGGGCTTATCAATGGTATTGAAGGGAGAGCAGAGCTTGCCACACCAAAATATGCCCCTTTGGCATATTGATCATTTGGGTCTGATTGTTTCTGAGATGCTACAGACAGAGGAGAAGCTCTGAAAACCAAGTAGAAGTTCCTCTTTTATAAAATACCTTTACACTTCTGGAAATCTCCATTTGTAAGTGTGTCTCCTGCTCCCAAAAAGAGGAGGTGGGGGATGGATGACTTTATCTCCTTTGTAACAGCCCCCCACTCCCAACATCTCCTTTTGTCTTTAGCTGGAGATATTATTTAATGTGGTAGTTTGGGCCATTTGGGTGAGTTACTCAGAGTTCCTAGGTCTCTCCTGTGTATGCAGGAGGTATCTATGTTTTTAAATGTGTTTGTTTTTCTCCTGCGTATTTGTCTTTTATTATGGAGGGGAGGGGGGTGTCTCAGTCAAGAATCTAGAAGGGCAAAGGGAACTTTCTTTTTCCTCTCTACACATAGAAATTGAACCACAATGAAGTATACTGTCCATGTGTTTTGCAATAATGAAATATGAGGAAGTAATGCCATAGAAGAATAAATAACACCTTGGAAAGATCTTTACAAGATTTTATTTCAACGTAGAAACAAGATAGTATGTGGATAAATGTTACATTTAAATTTTATTTATGTTTAAGTAGTTTGGAAAAATAATGTAAACAAAATGCCATGATGCTCTGAATGGTTATCTGACATACAGGGTATCAGATGGTTTTTGTTTTCTACTATTGGTTTGTTATATTTTCCAAATGTTCCCCACTTTTATAATGAGGCAATTAGAATTACATAGGGCATCTTTGCCCCCTGGTGGTTGATTCAGTAATAGCTCTTAGTCTGAGGAAGGAATATTGTATCCACTCAGACAGAAGAGCAGATACTACTGCAGGCCTTATTCCCAAGGCAGAACTTTCAAAATTCCCAAATATTTTGCTAGGACAAGTGGTTGTGTCCTAGAGGAGCAGTGTTGTGAAACTCTCTGTTTCACAACAGAGTTTCATATTGTCCCATATTGACCGTGTGGGGCCTATATGCCCTCAGCTCCCATGAGACAGAAACAGCAGCAGTAGGGAGAGGGAAATAGGTTCAAGGATCAGTGGGGCACTGGAGGCAGGGCCTTTGCCATCAGAAGGCTAAAGAGGGCAGGCCATTGGAGTTGGGGTGGTGACCTTGGGGTTGTAGGGGTGGGGACCCACTAAAGTGGGAGTACAGGGCAGAATGGATTTGGTGACTGTCTGTGGATGATCAATAAGAGGGAGGGCATGAAGGGCACTCGGGATGAGTGCGGGATGGTAGTGTGGCCTGTAAGGGAACCAAAGGGAGCAGAATACAGGGAATGTTAAGAGATCTGGGCTGGGCCTGTGACCACTGAATCTAGCCAGACAGCCTCCTCTGGCCCACGACCTCCCTTGTCATGATGTCAGGGCACCCTCTCTGCATTTCTTAGGGGTTCAGCTTTTACTAAGATCCCCAAAGGAAGAGGAAAAATTCCAAAAACATTGGCTTTCAAACTTTTTGTGAGTCATGATTTCAGGGATCCCTTTGAACACAACTCCTACTACACGGTTTCATGTGAAGGGCCTGGAGCACCCCATAGCATTGTTAACTGTTTCATAAACTGCTTTTATCATTTGCTGTTTTGCCATAACTGGAAACATGAGGAGTTTTTATTTTGTTTTACTGAATGTGATTCTGATTCACTCCTTTCTCTCCAACCTCTGGGCCCTGGATGTGTGTTTGTTTTTGTTTTTAGGCTCATTGCGCTCATATCTGCCTGTTGGAGAACTTTTGTGGCCACTGCAGCTCACCTGATGGAAGGCTTTTATCACCAAAGTAGGGAGGGCGTCTGATTTGGCATCTACAGGAAGCCACCCTGATTGCAGGATTTCCAGCCTTCTCCTACATGTAAATCATCAATAAACATGATGTGACAATTAAGAAGAAAAAAAACACTCTGAGTGAGAGATACCAGAAACAAATGGCAAAACCAAATCTCCAAAGGCCTCAGATATTGGAAATGTCTGCTTTAGTTCGAAGAAGAAATGTATTCTTCCACTCATTTTGTAGATCTAGAAAGTAAAATTGATCTCTTTGGTATATATTTTTTGACTGAGTTTTTAAAAAATACTGATTTATTTATTTGCCTGCACTGGGTCTTAGTTACAGCACACAGGATCTTTGCTCTTTGTTGCAGCATGTGAGTCTTTGTTATGGCATATGGGATCTAGTTCCCTGACCAGGAACTGAACCTGGAGCTCCCTACATTGTGATCTTGGAGTCTTGGCCCCTGGAGCACCAGCAAAGTCCTTCTTTGGTATATGTAAAGAAACTAGAAGAACTGGAAACACGAACAAGGAGTAAAGGACTACCTAAAATGGCCAGGTTTCTTCTTTATCTCCTCTCACTGACCAGTTCAGTCCAGAGGCTATTAGTGGAGGCCAAGCAATGTAGGTGTTTGTGTTGGAGGAGCTTTTGTGATCCTATATTATGTGGTGCCAGCTGAGGGCAGGGTGGGAAGAGAATCCACATGGGGGATGGTGTCAGGGGCCTGATGTAGGCTGTCAGAGTCCAGGTAAGGCCAGGAGAACAATTTCAGGGCTAGAAGGTGGTTAGTAGCAGTTGGCCCAGCTTTTTAGATCCTGAGAGGATGTTGAGGATATTCATGCAGGGAGGTCTGGCAAGATGTTTCAGGATCTGATGACAGTAAGGAGGACAGCTACATGCAATGGGAAGTAACTTGTAGTTGAATTGTTTCCTACAAAAATTCATATGTCAAAATCTGCTTAGACTTAGGGTTTGTGTCTCCCTAAAGTTCATATGTGAAATCCTAACCCCACAATGTGGTGGTATGTGGAAGTAGGGTCTTTGGGAGGTGATTAGGTCATGAGGATGGAGCCTTTGTGAACGAGATTAGTGCCCTTAATTCTGAGAGACCCCAGAGAGCTCCCTTCCCCCTACTGCCATGTGAGAAAGATGACCATCTATGAACTAGAAAGTAGGTCCTCATAAGACATTGAATCTGCCCCTGCCTTGATCCTGGACTTCCCAGCTTCCAAAACTGAGAAATCAACTTCTGCTGTTTATAAGCTACCCAGTCTATGGAATCCTGTTATAGCAGCTGGACTGGACTGATAAAATCCTAATTCCTAGTATCTCAGAATGTGAACATAGTTGGAGATAAAGTCTTCACCGAAGTAATCAAGTTAGGATGAGATGATGAAGAGTGGGCCCTAATCCAGTATGACTAGTGTCTTAGTGAAAATGGTAAATTTGGACATATGGAGATACATACAGAGGGAGAAGATGGCCAAGGAGAGAGCCGTGGAACACATTCTCCCTCACAGCTTTTAAAAGGAACCAACCTTGCCAATACCTTGATTTGGGGCTTTGAGTCTCAAGAACTGTGAGATAGCAGATTTTTGTTATTGAAATCATTCAGTTTATGGTACTTGGTTAAGGTAGCCCTTGTCAACAAGTGCAGTAACCCAGCTCAGGGGTTTGGAACCTGAGCTCCATAAATGAGAGTCAACATAGTTGAGGGTGAGGGATGAGCAGGGTAGTGGTAAGGATGGTCTGGTGTGGGTGTTAGAGCCTAAACTGGACAAGAAGAATGTCTAGGCAGGACCTAGCCCAGTCCAGGTTGAGCTGATAAGAAACCAAACAAGGTAGTAATCATTTCATAATGTATGTGTATTTCAAAAATCACATTGCACAACTTAAAATATACAATTCTTACATGTCAATGAGATCTCAAAATCTGCTCAAATATAATATGAGTTGGGATGGTGCAATATGCTATAGAACTAATGAAAGGGGAACCTATCTGTACTGGGATCAGCAAAACATATCCTGGTTCCTGCCTCATTTTCCTAGAGTAAAAGGAGACATGGGCCTTTAAGTGCTCTACAGATATACCTGTCACTAACTCTGGAATATGTTTGGAAAAAAATAGTAACCAAGCATAGTGAAGAAGACTTTCAGTAGCAAAGAGTGGGAGGTTGGATCATGGCAAAAAATGTTAGAGTCTACAAGAGATGACAACAGCGTGTGTGCAGCTTTAGCCAGAGTGTCTGAGCTTGGGTGAAGTGAGATGGGCACTGGGAAGGGTGGAAGCAGCCTGGACTGTCCGAGCCTAAGTGGGGTGAGCTGAGGGGGGCAAAGGCAGCACTTAAAATCTTTTTTAAATGTGTTGAAACTTCACACTGAGAACTATAAAACAGTACTGAAATGGAGGAAATGTATTCATGTATTTTTTAATATATATATTTTTATTTATTTTGACTGTGTCAGGCCTTAGTTGCAGCTTGTGGCATCTTCCATCTTTGTTGCAGCATGTGGGCTATTTAGTTATGGCATGTAGGAACTAATTCCCTGATCAGGTATTGAACCCGAGCCCCTTGCATTGGGAGCGTAGAGTCTTAACCACTGGACCATCAGGGAAGTCCCATTATATAGTTTTGATGCTTTGACATCTGGGGCCTTGCTGACACTGGAGGGACTGGCCCTGCCAGGGTTGGTCAATTCCTAGACAGAGTCAAGAACTCACCTAGGAGCATACCTTTCAAGAGCAAGTCAACAAATTCAAAGCCCATACCCCCAGTCACTAATTATCTCCTCTATGGGGCTGTCACACTTAGGGCCACTGTCCACCTGCCCTAATCACACCAGGGCCAGGTACTAGACAACTAGGGACAGCCCCTATGACCCAGAGCCCACTAAAATTATTCAGACTAGCCATGTTCAATCTGCTTAACCTGCCTCACCAGTAGAAACCACAATACAGTTTCTTGCTCCCCATTTACCTGCTCCCTTTGCCTCCTGACCAACCAGGGCCTTCCTCATGTGGTTCCACATGAGGTGCTCCCTCCTCTTGGGAACTTTTCAATGGCAGTCATCTCCCAATCTGTTGGTCTTACCATACCTGAATAATAATAAACCTATGTTAAAAAAAGAAGACCTAAATTAAATGGATACATATGCCAGAATCATGAACTGGAAGGCTCGATATTGTGAAGCTATCTATTCTCCCAAAGTAAATATATAGAGGCAACACAATCTCAATGAAAACCTCAGCAGTTTATACATATGTGTGCATGAAAATTAATGTTATTTCTGAAATTTATATGGAAATGCAAAGGCCAGGAATAACCAGGACAATCATATTCTGGATGGCTTATACCAGGAGATACCAAGACCTATTATAAAGCTACAATAATTAACTGAGTATTGTATTTGTATGAGGACAGACAAATTAACCAACAGAACTGAACAGAGATTCTGGGAACAAACCCACATAGATAATCTGATTTGTGATATTACAGGACACTAAAGAAAGGAGGAGCCTGGTGGGCTGCAGTCCATGGGGTCGCTGAGAGTCAGACAACGGCTGAACAACTTCACTTTCACTTTTCACTTTCATACATTGGAGAAGGAGATAGCAACCCACTCCAGTGTTCTTGCCTGGAGAATCCCAGGGACAGAGGAGCCTGGTGGGCTGCCGTCTATGGGGTCCCACAAACTCAGACATGACTGACACGACTTGGCAGCAGCAGCAGCAAAGAAAGGATGTCTTTTTCCAGTCAGTACTGGGCAAATTTGGCAGTCCCCAACCCTTTTGGCTGGAGAAGGCAATGGCACCCCACTCCAGTACTCTTGCCTGGAAAATCCCATGGATGAAGGAGCCTGGTAGGCTGCAGTCCATGGGGTCGCTAAGAGTCGGACTTGACTGAGCAACTTCACTTTGACTTTTCACTTTCATGCATTGGAGAAGGAAATGGCAACCCACTCCAGTATTCTTGCCTAGGGAATCCCAGGGATGGGGGAGCCTGTTGGGCTGCCGTCTATGGGGTCGCATAGAGTCGGACACAACTGAAGTGACTTAGCAGCAGCAGCAGCAACCCTTTTGGTACCAGGGATTGGTTTCGTTGAAAACAATTTTTCCATGGATAGGGGGGTGGGTGGGGAGATGGTTTGGGGATGATTCAAGCACATTCCATTTATTGTGCACTTTATTGCTAACCTAATGCCACCGTTGATATCATAGGAGGTAGAAGGTACTGGTCTGGGGCCCAGAGGTTGGGAACCCTTAATTAGATATCCAAATAGAAAAAAAAAAAGTGAATGTTGATCCCTGTCTTACCTTACACAAAAATTAATTCCAAGGTGAACTGCTGATCTAAATGTGAAATGTGAAACAGTAGAACTTTGAGGAGAACATCTTTATAATAACGGAAAAACTATGCAAAGGTAATGAACAGATTACATGGAAAGATGAAAGAAAAATACTAAAAATGAAAAAGGCTTCACCTTACTGGCAATCAAAGAAACGAAAGTGAAATTAATTATTTGGTACCCTTCTTGTTTGTCAGATACAATGGTTATAAAATAATAGTTTACTTTTAGCGAGGGTATAATGATATGGGCTGCCTTATAATAAACTGTGGAAAATTCTGAAAGAGATGAGAATACCAGATCACCTGACCTGCCTCTTGAGAAACCTATATTGCAGGTCAGGAAACAACAGTTAGAACTGGACATGGAACAACAGACTGATTCCAAATAGGAAAAGGAGTACATCAAGGCTATATATTGTCACCCTGCTTATTTAACGTATACGCAGAGTACATCGTGAGACATGCTGGGCTGGAAGAAGCACAAGCTGGAATCAAGATTGCCAGGAGAAATATCAATAACCTCAGATATACAAATGACACCACCCTTATGGCAGAAAGTGAAGAAGAACTAAAAAGCCTCTTGATGAAAGTGAAAGAGGAGACTGAAAAAGAAGCATCTCTCTGAGTTCAACAAGGTTCTGAAATCCTAAATGTCCCTCCTCTGATCATGTGACATATGCTCTCAGCTGCCATGAGTCAGAGAAACAGCAGCAGTAGGGAGAAGGAGATAGGTTCTGGGATCAGTGGGGCACTGGAGGCAGGACCTTTGCCATCAGAAGGCTAAAGAGGGCAGGCCATTGGAGTTGGGGTGGCAGCCTTGGGGTTGGAGGGGAGAGGACCCACTAAAGTGAGAGTCCAGGGCAGAATGGATTTGGTGACTGTCTGTGGGGGATCAATAAGAGGGTGGGCATGAAGAACACTCAGGATGAGTGAGGAATGGTCCCACCTGCAAGGTCCCATCTGCAAGGGAACTGAAAGGAGCAGAATACAGGGAAGGTCAGGAGCATCACCAGCTCAGTGGAGATGAATTTGAGCAAACTCTGGGAGACAGTGAAGGACAGAGGAGCTTGGCATGTTGCACTCCGTGGGGTCACAAAGAGTCAGACGCAATTTACTGTTCAGTTTCAATAACAACAACAACAACAATAGGAGCTCTGGTCCAGGCCTGTGGCTGGTGAATCCAGCAAGGCAGCCAAGGCCTTCTCCCAGACACATCTTACCTCATTATATTGTCAAGGGCCACCCACCCCCTTAGGGACCCAATGTTTCCTCTTTGTTGATCCCTGAGAGACCCTAGAATTTTTTGTAAATAGTGGTTCCCGGCTGGCCTCTCCTTGTTCACTTATTCCTTAACAGGGAATGGGCAGCGCTGGGCCCAGGTTGAGACCAAGACTGCCCCTACCTTAGTTAGGATAGTTGGATAGTCAGGGGTGATGGGGATAAATATAAGGGTGGAAGAGGAGAACTCACTGATCTAGAAGCACTTTCCTATGATTCAGGGTTTCGTGCCCTGGTAAGGACCCATGGTTAGCAGTACTATCCTGCCGCTGGAATGGCAACTTGAGGCTGAGGAACGAGGGAAGAGGGTGGACAAACAATGGTCACAACAAACAAAGTGGATGTGCCAGAGCTGATTAGATACTGGGGAAGGAGTCAGAAAGTTCAAAGTGTCAGGGATGTGGCAATGTTAGGATAGAGTTACAGTGTGAGACCAGATAAACTGCCAGGTAAACATTGTCATGTTTGCTGGGAAGGAGATGTGTATAAGAGACAGTCACAAAAGCAGATAAACATATATAAGGAAATGTTTATAATAGCAGAAGAATTAGAAACAAATTAATATTGTCTAATTTGGGAATGCTATACCAAAAAAAAAAAAAAAGGTTTTAATGACTGGGATAACCACGATGTTTGGGTCACTTACCTAGAGCCAGACATCCTGGAGTGTGAAGTCAAGTGGGCCTCAGAGAAACATTACTACAAATAACGGTAGTGGAGGTGATGGAATTCCACTTGAGCAATTTTAAAATCCTAAAAGATGATGCTGTTAAAATGCTTCACTCATTATGTCAGCAAATTTAGAAAATTCAGCTATGGCCACAGGACTGGAGAAGGTCAGTTTTCATTCCAATCCCAAAGAAGGGCTATGCCAAAGAATGTTCAAACTACTGTGCAATTGCACACATTTCACATGCCAACAAGGTTATGCTCAAAAATCTTCAAGCTAGGCTTCAGCAGTATGTGAACCAAGAACTTCCAGATTTGAAGCTGGATTTAGAAAAGGCAGAGGAACCAGAGATCAAATTGACAGCATATGGCAATCATGGATCATGGAGAAAGCAAGGAAATTCTAGGAAAATATCTGCTTTGTTGACTACACTAAGGCCTTTGACTGTGTGGATCAAACAAATGATAGAAAATTCTTAAAGAGATGAGTATACCAGACCACTTTACCTGTCTCCTGAGAAACTTGTATGTGGATCAAGAAACAACAGTTACAACTGGACATGGAACAATGGACTGGTTCAAAATTGGGAAAAGAGTGAGAGAGTCAATTCCTAAGTAGGTTGATAAAGAGTCCGGGGCCCTTGCGGAGGAAGGGGTCCAGGGCCCTTGAGAAGGAGAAAGGTGTCCGAGGCTCTCAAGGAGGAGAAAAGGACAAACATTTTATCTACACTGCTTTGTCTTAGTCAATAAAACAATGTATCTTGCTCAAGGACGTGTTTGTCCTTAACAAGAACTAATCTTATTATCTTAAAATAAATATTGTGGGAGTGGGTCTGATGAGTGAAGTGAGTCAGTCAGTCTGACTCTTTTCAACCCCATGAACTTTAGCCCACCAGTCTCCTCCATCCATGGAATTTTCCAGGCAAGAGTCCTGGAGTGGGTTGCCATTTCGTTCTCCAGAGGATCTTCCTGACCCAGGGATCAAACCTGGGTCTCCACATTGCAGGCAGATGTTTTACCATCTAAGCCACCAGGGAAGCCCATGGGTCTGGTAAGATCTTTCTATTGTTAGTTCTAATCCCATTATCTTAAGACTTATGTTGTGAGAGTGGGTCTGGTAAAAGCATATAAGGCCTTGATAAGACTAGCAAAGGGGGGACTCTCCGGCCCCCTTCTTATGTCTATGCAGAAGCTTTCTCTGTCCCTTTTCTTACTTTAATAGAACTCTGCTATGAGTGATCAAGCCTGGTCCCTGGTTCTGAAGCTAAATCTTCTGAGATTACAAATCTGACACCATTCACTGTAAGCTATCAGGAGTACGTCAAGGCTGTATATTGTCACCCTGCTTATTTAACTTATATGTACAGTACATCATGAGAAATGCCAGGCTGGATGAAGCACAAGCCAGAATCAAGATTTCTGGGAGAAATATCAATAATCTCACATATGCACATGATATACCACACTATTGGCAGAAAGGGACGAGGGACTAAAGAGTCTCTTGATGACAGTGAAACAGAAGAGTGAAAAAGCTGGCTTAAAACTCAACATTCAAAAAAACTGAGATCATGGCACCTGGTCCCATCACTTCAATGACAAAGTCCCATCACTTCATAGAAGGGGGAAAAGTGGAAGCAGCGGCAGATTTTATTTTCTTGGCCTCCAAAATCACTGTGGACAGTGACTGCAACCATGAAATTAAAAGATGCTTGCTCCTTGGAAGAAAAGCTATGACAAACCTAGACATTGTATCAAAAAGCAGAGACATTACTTTGCCAACAAATGTCTATATTGTCAAAGCTATGTTTTTTTCCAGTAGTCATATAGGGATGTGAGAGTTGGACCATAAGAAAGGCTGAGTGCTGAAGAATTGATACACCACTTTTGAACTGTGGTGTTGAAGAAGGTTCTTGAGAGTCCCTTGGACGACAAGGAGAACTAAAGGAAATCAACCCTGAATATTCACTGGAAGGGCTGATGCTCAAGCTGAAGCTCCAATACTTTGGCCACCTGACGCAAAGAGTCAACTCATTCAAAAAGACCCCAGTGCTGGGAAAGATGGAAGGCAAAAGGAGAAGCGGGCAGCAGAGGATGAGATGGTTAGATAGCATCATCGACTCAATGGAGATGAGTTTGAACAAACTTTAGGAGATAGTGGAGAACAGAGGAGCCTGGCATACTGCAGTCCGTGTTGTTGCAGAGTCAGATACAACTTAGCGACTGAACAACAACAAGTTTGGAAATTTTGATATATTATTGTATACCCACAGACCTAGATATATAAACATTAAAAATCACATTCTGTCAGATTTTTAATAAATGGGATAAATATGTTATAGAATTATGAAAAGGGCAGGACACACAGCTACATCAAATTATAACTGTGTAATGTATATGTATGTGTGTGTGTATGTGTGTATGTATATATAGAGTATACACACTGGAGAAGGAAATGGCACCCCACTCCAGTATTCTTGCCTGGAG
>SJYC01084561.1:0-12341 GCA_006408675.1 Madoqua kirkii | reverse complement strand
TACTTTTGCATTCCAGTCCCCTAGAATGAAAAGGACATCTTTTTGGGTGTTAGTTCTAGAAGGTCTTGTAGGTCTTCACGCTGCTAAGTCATTTCAGTCGTGTCCAACTCTGAGCGACCCCATAGACAGCAGCCTACAAGGCTCCCTTGTCTCCGGGATTCTCCAGGCAAGAACACTGGAGTGGGTTGTAGATCTTCATAAAACTGTTCAACTTCAGCTTCTTCAGCGTTACTGCTTGGAGCATAGATTTGGATTACCATGATATTGAATGGTTTGCTTGAAAACGAACAGAGATCATTCTGTAGTTTTTGAGACTGCATCCAAGTACTGCATTTCAGACTCTTTTGTTGACCATGATGGCTACTCCATTGCTTCTGGGGGATTCTTGCCCGCAGTAGTAGATATAATGGTCATCTGAGTTAAATTCACCCATTCCAGTCCATTTTAGTTTACTGATTCCTAGAATGTCCATGTTCACTCTTACCATCTCTTGTTTGACCACTTCCAATTTGCTTTGATTCATGGACCTGACATTCCAGGTTCCTATGCAATATTGCTCTTTACAGCATCGGACCTTGCTTCTATCACCAGTCACATCCACAGCTGGGTATTGTTTTTGTTTTGGCTCCATTCCTTCATTCTTTCTGGAGTTATTTCTCCACTGATCACTCATCTAGATCCAGACATCCTGGAATGTGAAGTCAAGTGGGCCTTAGGAAGCATCACTACAAACAAAGCTAGTGGAGGTGATGGGATTCCAGTAGAGCTATTTCAAACCCTGACAGATGATGCTATGAAAGTGTTGCACTCAATATGACAGCAAATTTGAAAGACTCAGCAGTGGCCACAGGACTGGAAAAGGTCTGTTTTCATTCCAATCCCAAAGAAAGGCAATGCCAAAGAATGCTCAAACAACCACACAATTGCACTCATCTCACACGCTAGTAAAGTATCACTCAAATTCTCCAAGCCAGGCTTCAGCAATACGTGAACCATGAACTCCTTGATGTTCAAGCTGGTTTTAGAAAAGGCAGAGGAACCAGAGATCAAATTGCCAACATCCACTGGATCATGGAAAAGGCAAGAGAGTTCCAGTAAAACATCTATTTCTGCTTTATTGACTATGCCAAAGCCTTTGACTGTGTGGATCACAGTCAACTGTGGAAAAATCTGAGAGAGATGGGAATACCAGACCACCTGACCTGCCTCTTGAAAAATCTGTATGCAGGCCAGGAAGCAACAGTTAGAACTGGACAAGGAACAATAGACTGGTTCCAAATAGGAAAAGAAGTACGTCAAGGCTGTATATTGTCACCCTGCTTATTTAACTTCTATGCAGAGTATATCATGAGAAACACTGGGCTGGAAGAAACACAAGTTGGAATCAAGATTGCTGAGAGAAATATCAATATCTTCAGATATGCAGATGACACCACCCTTATGGTGAAGAGGAACTAAAAATCCTCTTGATGAAAGTGAAAAAGGAGAGTGAAAAAGTTGGCTTAAAGCTCAACATTCAGAAAACGAAGATCATGGCATCTGGTCCCATCACTTCATGGGAAATAGATAGGGAAACAGTGTAAACAGTGTCAGACTTTATTTTTTGGGCTCCAAAATCACTGCAGATGGTGACTGCAGCCATGAAATTAGAAGATGCTTACTCCTTGGAAGAAAAGTTATGACCAACCTAGATAGCATATTCAAAAGCCGAGCCTTTACTTTGCTGACTAAGGTCTGTCTAGTCAAGGCTATGGTTTTTCCTGTGGTCATGTATGGATGTGAGAGTTGGACTGTGAAGAAGGCTGAGTGCTGAAGAACTGATGTTTTTAAACTGTGGTGTTGGAGAAGACTCTTGAGAGTCCCTTGGATTGCAAGGAGATCCAACCGGTCCATTCTGAAGGAGATCAGCCCTGGGATTTCTTTGGAAGGAATGATGCTAAAGCTGAAACTCCAGTACTTTGGCCACCTCATGCGAAGAGTTGACTCATTGGAAAAGACTTTGATGCTGGGAGGGATTGGGGGCAGGAGAAGGGAATGACAGAGGATGAGATGGCTGGATGGCTTCACTGACTCAATGGACTTGAGTCTGAGTGAACTCCGAGAGTTGGTGATGGACAGGGAGGCCTGGTGTGCTGCGATTCATGGGGTTGCAAAGAATCGGACCTGACTGAGTGACTGAACTGAATTGAACTTACTTTGACAATAGGGCTTATCTGGTGGCTCAGATGATAAAGAATCTGCCTGCAATGCAGGAGACTCAGATTTTATCCCTGTGTCAGGAAGGGAGCCACTCCAGTGTTCTCGCCTGGAGAATCCCATGGACAGAGGAGCCTGGTGGGCTACAGTCCATGGGGTTGCAGAGAGTCAGACATAACCGAGTGACTAACAGTTTCATGCTTTTTTTTTTTTTTCTTTGCTTTGGCAAAGCTGCTTTCAGAGCTGTCTTCTGATTTCAAGGCACACTCTGTACCAAATGCTTGATAATTTCAGTTTAGCAACATGCTGGGTTGAAAAGGATTTTCAGATTTGACCAGAGAATATAATTATCATGTAAAACACTATTTCTATGGGAAAATGTATCTCAGGATCCAAACAACCAACTTGAAAAGGACGGTTTTAGAACACTGTGTTCACAGCTTATAGACTGCCTGTGCATTTACAAATGGCAGGGTCAGCTCTGCGTGAGTAAAGTGTACTCTGCTCAAATAGTGGTAAATCGAATTCATAGTAATAGTGGTACTACGTGTTTAATGTAGCAATCTGAGTTTTTTTTTTTTTCTTGCAAAATGGTAATGAGCAATCAGGTAACCAACCTCAGTGTTCCCTGGTGTGGACCCACTGCCTCATGACAGAATCTTGTGCTACAGAGCAGCACTCAAGTCTGAGCTTCCTCCATTAACATGCCCTTGCTGCTGCTGCTGCTGCTGCTGCTGCTGCTGCTGCTGCTGCTGCTGCTGCTAAGTCGCTTCAGTCGTGTCCGACTCTGTGCGACCCCAGAGATGGCAGCCCACCAGGCTCCCCCATCCCTGGGATTCTCCAGGCAAGAACATGCCCTTAGGATGCCATAAAATGCTGCATGAAATGATTCCCTTTGAAAGACAAGAAATGTGACTTTACAGCTACGATTTCCTGCTGAGGACAGGAAAATGGATGAGATGGGATAACATGTCTCTGTCTGAGACCAGCTGTTCTTACCTGGGTTCAGCCTACATTAGCTGCTGAGAACACCTCAGCGATGGTGCTAGAAATGCTGTGCTTCAACAAATAACTGTGGTTTCCACATACATAAATCCCACTCTTATAGGTGCAACAATTTGGTGCAACACAATAAAAATGAAATGACCTTCATTTTGTAGTCAGCATACTTTTTTTTTGCTCTGCTGAAAGCATCTTGTTTCACTGAAAGACATTTCTCGTCGTTTCCAGTAAATTTGTTTACAGCCTGCATCATTTAAGATTTTAGGAATCTTGGCAAAGTCTGCTAAACTGTAGGTGTTCTTTCATATCATGAAATAGCATGAGTGAAGACAAATGGTAGAATTGTATCATCATATTTTATTATCTGAATGTATATTATAAAACCTCATCTCAGGTAAAACCTTCTCATTTTAAGATGTAAAAACAAAGACAGAATATGTAAGTGACATGATCAATTTGGCTAGATACTGTCTCATTAGAAAGATGCTTTTCCTTTTTATGAAGGAAAAAGGAGTTTGCTAGTATATTTTTGAGCATACAAAGGATATTTAAAATGATAGTAATACATGTTTCTAACTTTAAGTTTGACTTTTCCCTCATGGACTAATTCTTGTAGAACAAATAGTTGTAAAATAAAAAATAGGGGTCTTGATGGGGAGACAGACTGCAAGACTTTGTCATAAATCTGGACAAAAGGGTGAGATAATGATCTTTTATACATACAAACTAACCCATCAATGATGTATGACGTCTTCTCGTGGCATTTTTTTGTTAATGTGGTAGGAGACAAAGCATAAATCTGTCACCTTCAAATAACATAAATAACCATAAATAACATTTTTTTCAGAAGGATCTTTGAATGAGGATTTTGTTAAATGGCAAGAACTGTTCAATTGTACTCCATTCTCTAGAGTAAACATTCTAAATGTAAACACTATATGCACAATTTCCCTTTTTTGAGGATAAAGTAAAGAAACTGGGGAAGTTTCCAAAAAGGCTGTGCTTTGTACCAAAAAGTCCATAATTAGCTAAACGAACACCGTGCTGCAACTGCTCATGTAGTTGGTCTAATAAAAATTAAAAACAAAATTAGTACTGACTCTATGGTATAGAGCAGTGCTTCTCCAAAAATATATGAGAATCAGGGGATCTTGTTAAAGTGCAAATCCTGATTTATGAATTCTGGAACGGGGCCCGAGCTTCTGGTGTTCTAACAAGCTCACAGGTGAGACTGTGCTGATTCAGAGCAGATTCAGGAGCAAAATCCTGCCGTTCGAGTCATTTTTATATTTCTGGAGCCTTGAGTGAGGCTGGGGTGGACAGCCGCATGCGCCTTGGAAACACTTTCCAAGGCCTTATTTGCATGTCATCGGCATGCCCTTCATATTGTTATAGTTTTAGGCATTAATTTATTTGTTATTTCTGACTGTGCGCTACCTTGCAGGATCTTCATTCCTTGACTTGGTATTAAACGCGGGCAGAGAGTGTGGGGAGTCCTCACCCGGGACAAGCAGGGGATTCCCTGTTTATCGCTTCTGTTACCACCGGTTTGGCCAGACCAAAGTGGGCTGATTTAAGGGTTCAGCGGAGCACAGGGGAAGGACTCGCTCGCTCAGTGCTGCTTTGTTTCCTCTGGAAGGTGCAGACACTAAGGGCAAGAAAGACTGTCAGCTCACACCCCCTCTGCCAGTGTGAAGCCCGGGAAACGTGAAGCAGCCGCAGCTCACAGGCTCTCCATTCTCTGATGCTGGCGCCTGTGAGCAGCTCCCCAAGCGAGGGCCCGCTGGCCCTTCTGAACGGGGCACCCAGTGGCTCAGAGACAACTATTTGCGTTGTGTTTAGTGCTTCCTGAATCACGGGACTCTTGTTTCACTGAAGTGCTTCTGTGTGTCACAGGAGCTGGGAGCCGCGTGTTGGAGTTAAAGAGCGTGTGAAGGACTTGATACTTCAGTTAATAAATTCATCTTAATAGCTTCCTGCCTTTGAAGGAAGTTTGGTTTGGAGCCGATTACCTAATACAAGCCTCCACCATTTCGGGATTACAGCCCTGCTCCTCATATGGGGTGCTGTGATGGCATAACTGAGCTTCCTGCTGAACAGCTGCACTGGAGACAGAGACTGGAAGCAGCTGTACAGCAGAGCGAGCGTTCTGATCCCAGCAGTGGCAGTAACGGGATGCTGAGAGCCCTCTCCCGAGCAGATGCTCTGTCCTTCAGGTGACACTGCCGTTTGGCAGGGGTCATTCCTGAAAACACACACTTTGGAGTTGAAAGGACTAACCTCTCTGTGCTGAAGGAATATGAAAGCCAAGATTTCTCCCCATTTATGATCTTGTTGATTCAATAAGAGATAAATTATCATATCATTTGATTTCTTGTTAGCGTCATTTGTAACAAGCAAAGTGTTGCTGTCTTGCCAGGTTTTACAATTTGAGAGGACTTTGAATGATGAAAAATACAGGGGTCCCTGCTTTGATCCTGGTGGTATGTCACAAGAGAACTGCTCTTGGCAGTGAGTCTTGTTCCAGCCCTCTGCTCTCCAAGTCAACTGAGTTCTTATTACAAAATATCTTTAGGATATGTATGAACCTAAAAAAATACGGTAGTCTGAAGCAGGGATTCCCCAACCTCCAGAATCTAATGCCTGATGATCTGGGGTAGAGCTAATGCAATAATAATATACATAAAATACACAATAAAATAATGCACTGGAATCATACCAAAACCATTGTCACCCCCACCTGCGGGAAGCTGTTTTCCAAAAAACTGACCTTTGATGCCAAAAGGGTTAGGAACTGCTGTAAAGGACTCTCTGGGCAGAGAAGCAGTTCAAAGGGGTTTAAGAAATACAAGATTAATAAAGAGTTAATCTTAGGAACAAAATGCTATATAACAGATTTGGTACATTACAGCTAAAATATTTAAATCTTCTGAAAAGCAAATAGAAGGGTATCCATGACCCAGTAATTACAATTCTTGGTATATATCTAAACAATAATTTGTTTAAATGACAACATTGAACTGTTTCATTACACGGCTCTTTATAATAGTGTAAACATGAAAATTGCTCATATGTCCATTCATGTAATGCAATCCTATTCAGCAGTTAAGAAAGAAGTTACCAAGTTAAAAGAATCCCATGCAAAAATTATTATTGAATGATGAAAGGAAAACAGAAATATTTGCAGTGTGATAACATTCTTCAGTAAAAGCACACAGAATACCCTGTATTTTCCATTTTATACACATAAATGCCATCTTCATACTGATGGGGTCAAGACAAGCCGAGAGCGGTGGTTTCTTATGACACGGTCTTGTGAAAGGGGCACTTAGATCGTATCCACAGGAGTCCACGAGACAACCGCTCATGGTAATGAAGAAGCTGAATCCGGAGCCAGCTTGCTGCTACTGCTAAGCCGCTTCACTCGTGTCCGACTCTGTGCGACCCCACAGACGGCAGCCCACCAGGCTCCCCCGTCCCTGGGATTCTCCAGGCAAGAACACTGGAGTGGGGTGCCATTGCCTTCTCCAATGCATGAAAGTGAGAAGTGAAAGTGAAGTCGCTCAGTCGTGTCTGACTCTTCGCGACCCCATGGACTGCAGCCCACCAGGCTCCCCCTTCCGTGGGATTTTCCAGGCAAGAGCACTGGAGTGGGGCGCCATTGTCTTCTCCAGGAGCCAGATCGCTTACATTTAAATAAGAGCTCTGCTATGTACTAAGTATATCACATTGGAAAGTTACTTGAGAGATCCTTGTGCTTCAGTTTCCTCAAATATGGGATGGGGCTAAAAGTACTTCCTTGAGAGTTTCTTAGAGGAGGACGTCAGTTGTCCTGCTTTACTGACCCTCAGAGGTCACTGGGTTCCCTGGTGGCGCTAGTGGCAAAGAGCCTCACTGCCTTTGCAGGAGGCAGAAGAGTTGTGGCTTCTATCCTTGACTTGAGAAATCCTCCCAGAGGGGAGCATGGCAGCCCCCTCCAGCAGTCTTGCCCGGAAAATCCCACGGACAGAGGACCCTGGCTATGGCGCACAGGGCTGCAAAGAGTCAGACGTGGCTGGAGTGACCCAGCACACACGCACACACGAGGTCATCAGTTCTAAGATGCGCGATTAAGACGCATCGTTGACTTCAAAGATGCCGAAGCAGGGAAAGGTGATCATCTTAAAATGGAAAAATATATGTAAAGCATCTAGAAGGAGTAATTTATACATGTTGCTTATCACTGTGTTTTGAAATTGTCATTTATTGCTCTTATAATCTCAATTAATGAAATATGCATGCAGTGAGATAGACTGTGATAACCCATCTATGGCTACAGAAGTAGGTTTATTTTGGGAAGCCGTGAAACAGGTCACAGCCACCTCCATGAATTATCTCCACACGCAGGCAAAACCAGCGCCTCAGCTCTAAGCATCAAGCCGCATTAGCACAGTTAGTTTTCTTAGGTTCATCCATTGCCAATCCCAATTCCAGCAGCATCTGACACGCCAGCTCGTGTACTCTACTGCAGGACCCTTAAGAAAACCAGCTTTATTAACTAAGTGCTAAAAATAGTTTACAATCCAGAGCAAACAAGAATCTTACACAGCCCAGCTGTGTTTTCCTTGAGCCATTTCGGAGGCTCTCCAGAATCAATTATCACTAGTAGCCTATTGTGCCTTGCAGTTCCAGGGAAAGGCCAAGTTAAATTAATTAACTTTCAATAACTACCAAAGTCTGTACGCCGCCACTGCCATCCTTCTAATCTAACACGTTTCTGGGAATGTGCGTGCTGCCTAGAATCACTGCCTCAGAGAGTGGGTCATAGATTGAGGGCGTCTGCTCTTGAATTGATTTCCTCCGTGGATCAAAATTCTGAGCCACTGTGCTTTTAAGACCTTACTGCAGGCTGCAATAGGTATCTGGGCATAGTGTTGCCGGGTTGATTCTCAGCTTCACAGAGAGAGGAAACAGGGTAGCTGTTATAAGGTGTATTCCAATGCAAACAGAATGTCCAAAATGACCTTGCTTATAGGATCTGAGTGCTTTGATGTCCTCCATGGGAAGCCTCACCTTCTTTCTGCATAGGTCACACAGGACAGAGCAAAACGGATCCCGTGACACATAAAACCCTCCAGGACCCACAGTCGTGGTGTTTTATTGCAAATGCAAATGGAACGTAGAAATTAAACTGAGCTTTAATTGTGTTAACAGTTCCTCTGAATTTTCCTTAGAGTGGGGAAAGGGTGGGGAAAAAATGCTCCCTTGGTTAATGGGCAAAGGCATAATGTAAACAATGATTCTTTGGAAGATTAGCAATCCTGAAGAAAGCAATTAGAGAAAGAAAGACCATTTAGGCAGAAGCTAATGCTTAGTAGCTTGCAGCATGCTGTAGCTGTGCAGAATTTTATTTCCACATTAGATGGAGTCCTTTCAAAGCTTTTTTTTTTTTTACTACGAAATAGGAAAATTGAGTTTCCAATGATTTCAAATGATACCTAAAATCACATGAAACCTGAGAAAGCTTTTCAAAACTCAGATTACTTTCTGCCTGTGACTCATTGTAGCTATTTTGTTCTTCATGTATACCCAGCTGGGTGCAATGCCTAGGATACAGTAGGTGTTCAATCAATGAAATAAGTGTTAGTTACTTGAAAGGATAAATGGATGGAAAGAGTAACTCTCACTAGAGAGAATATATATTGTATTCTTTCATTGTCTTGAAGACAAATGCTTCATTAGTTTGTATTAACAGCTGAGTGAAACATTTAAGTGGCCAGGAGCTGTTCAGCGGTCCACGGTGATCTACTTTGTCTCTCCGTTTCATCCAGGCAGGAGGCAATCACCGTGCAGCTCCCCTGGAAATAAGTATCAGAACAGACAGGAGGGATCCCCAGATTTGAGACAGAAACTTTTACCACTATCAAAAGACATGTTTTGGTAAATCATATACATTTTATGTCCCTCTTTTTTTTTGCTTTTATTTTCACGTTTATAAAATGAAACGATGTATTCATGGTATCTCAGCATAGACTGAATGCTTTATGTGTGAATACTTTTCTAAATACTATAAAGCAAGACTTCTCAGACTACCTATGATGAAGGATCTGCTTTATGTTTCTCGGTTTTTAACCTCCAATCCATTGAAAATGGATACTTTTAAATCTCCACATGTTCATGTAACACCAATGTTAAGTTGATGTCAAGAATTTAAATACTTTCTTTCAGTTTCTACCTTATCTTAATGCAGAGCGGTAGGAAGTGGTTGACTAACCATCCAGGGTCTCCCACAGTTCACTCTTTGAGTTGTTACTGTGTTGAGTCCGTGAGTCCTGTCTGTCTCTTTTGCAGCCCCATGGACGTAGCCCGCCAGGCTCCTCCGCCCATGAGATTTCCCAGGCAAGACCACTGGAGTGGGTTGCCATTTCTTCCTCCAGGGCGTCTTTCTGGCCCAGGCGTTGAACCCGTGTCTCCTGCGTTGGCAGGAGGATGCTTTACCGCTGTGGCACCAGGCAAGCTGCTCTGTGAGTGGCGCTGCTGTGATCGTCTGTAGGAACAGAATGGGGATGACACAGCAGTGAGAATGACACCGCCACTGTCACTCAGAGTGGACCCGTAGTTGGTGATCGAAGGCTGGACCAGTTTGCGCTGGTTGAGGGCGAAGGGAGGAGGCTTTGCCGTGTGAGGAAGGCTGAGCGCAGCTGAGCTGAGAACCACAGGCACCGTGAAGACCCTCTCACCGTGGAGCAGGTCAGGTGCCTGTACAAACGAAGACTGCAGAGTGAGATCCTGAAAGACGAGCTGACCTTACGGGTAAGCGGTGGATGAAGTGATCCTGAGAGATGCCACGCTTGGCGACTTCGGAAGCGATATGCTGAAGGTGGAATTCAGTTTAACGTTCAAGCCACAAAGTGCAGAGTGTCTACAGCAAAGTGACTAAGGTGGGGCCCGAAAGGAGTGAGCGGCTGAGAAACGCAGAGAGGGGTGCGCTGAGGGGAGCCGTGCTCTGCTGGGAGGACGAGGACAGCAAGTGGGCGAGGGCTCTGCGACCGTGAGAGCACGGCTCAGTGCACATGCAGAAGGGAGTGATCACCACGGTGTGTTTCATCAGCAGGAATGTACAGAGCTTTGCGTGGGTCATAACAAACTGGAAATTTCTTCATGAGATGTGGATATCAAAGTGCTTTACCTGTTTCCTAAGAAACCTGTATGTGGTCAAGAAACAACAGTTAGAACTGGACATGGAGCAACAGACTGGTTCAAAATATGGAGAGGAGTTCATCAAAGCTGTATATAGTTACCCTTCTTATTTAACATATATGCAGAATACGTTGTGTGAAATGCTAGGCTGGATAAATCATAAGCTGGAATCAAGGCTGCTGGGAGAAATATCAATGACCCAATATCAATAACCTCAGATATGCAGATAACAGTGCCCTAATGGCAGAGAGTGAAGAGGAACTGAAGAGCCTCTTGATGAAGTTGAAAGAGGAGAGTGGAAAAAACTGGCTTAAAATCCAACATTCAAAAAACAAAGATCATGGCATCTGGTCCCATCCCTTCATGGCAAATAGACAGGGAAACAGTGCAAATAGTGACAGACTATATTTTCTTGGACTTCAGCATCACTGAGGATGGTGACTGCAGCCATGGAATTAAAGGACGCTTGCTCCTTAGAAGAAAACCTATGACCAACCTACACAGCATATTAAAAAGCAGAGACATCCCTTTGTCAAGAAAAGGCCATATAGTCAAAGCTATGGGTTTTTCAGTAGTCATGTATGGATGTGAGAGACCATAAGGAAGGCTGAGCACAAAAGAATTGATGCTTTTGAACTGTGGTGTTGGAGAAGACTCTTGAGAGTCCGACCAGTCCATCCTAAAGGAAATCAACCCTGAATGAAGACTTGTTGGAAAGACTGATGCTGAAGCTCTAATACCTTGACCACCTGATTCAAAGAGCCAACTCTTTGGGAAAGACCCTGATGCTGGGAAAGATTGAAGGCAGGAGGAGAAGGGGATGACAGAAGATGAGATGGTTGGATGGCATCACCGACTCAATGGACATGAGTTTGAGCAAACTCTGGGAGACGGTGACGGACAGGGAAGCCTGGCATGCTGCAGTCTATGAGGTCGCAAAGAATTGGACGTGACTGAGCAACTGAACAAGAACAAAGAAATACATAGAACAGGATAGTATCAATACACGTGCGAAAAAGCAGAGAGCTGGGAGTAGTGTGCCCTATCTCTGCCTCTTTCTAGCTGTGTGGCTTTGGAGCTTCAACTTTAGGAGATTAGTTCATCCATAAAATTAGGTGACGGACAGGGAAGCCTGGCATGCTGCAGTCTATGAGGTCGCAAAGAATTGGACGTGACTGAGCAACTGAACAAGAACAAAGAAATACATAGAACAGGATAGTATCAATACACGTGCGAAAAAGCAGAGAGCTGGGAGTAGTGTGCCCTATCTCTGCCTCTTTCTAGCTGTGTGGCTTTGGAGCTTCAACTTTAGGAGATTAGTTCATCCATAAAATTACCTTGGATTCTCTGGTGATCCAGTGATTAAGAATCTGCCTGCCAATGCAGGAGACATGGGTTTGCCCCTTGGGGAGATTCTGCATGCCCAGGCCCCTGCACAGCAGCTACTGAGGCCCGCCCTCCACACCAGGAGGAGCCAAGCCCCGCACCTGGAGTGCAGCCCTCTATCGCAGCAGCTGGAGAAAGCTCTGCACCGCAGCAGAGACCAGGTGTGGCCACAGGGAAATAGCAATAATGCGTACACATCCAACTCCTGGGCTCGCTGCGGCTTTGAAAGTGACGACATATGCAATACGCCTGACATCCGTGAGGTGCTCATGCACACATCTGTGTTCATGAACCTCAGCATTCTCTTTCCGTCAGCTACTGTCACAGAAACGAATGCACTTTTCCATTTCAGAATGTATTTAAAGTTATCAAGATCCATTAGATATGAAGACAGGTTGACTTTAAAAGGTGGAGTGACAAAACTTGGCTTAAAAATTAAAAAAAAAAAAAAAAGATGGAGTGAGACTAAGTTGTGTGGTGCGCTGACCTTGGTTTGACCTGGATCTCTGCTTTCCGTTCACACAGATCCGCTGGTAGGAAATAGGGTCACAATTTTGGTGTCCTTTGGTGGCTACAGG
>SJYC01084559.1:0-36502 GCA_006408675.1 Madoqua kirkii | reverse complement strand
TGAGGGAGAAAGTGGTCTCCCCGTCCTGTTCCTCTGCCATGTTTTTCCACCTCCTGCATTTTTCTTTGTGAGAGTTTTGGTCATGTATGTGTTTCAGTAAAGTGGTACATTTCATCTAAATTATCAAACTTGTGGGCATAGAATTGTTCATCATATTCCTTTTATTTTCATTTTTACCCCTATAGGAGATAATATTTCTGGTAATAGAAATTTGTGTCTTCTCTTTTTTCCTGGCTAGCCTGGCTAGAGATTAACCAACTTTAATGATGTTTTCAAAGAACCAAGTTTCAGGTTTGTTGATTTTATTCTTTTGATTTCCTGTTTGCAATGCCAATAATTTCTAATTTTTATTATTTCTTTTTTCTGTTTGCTTTTGGGTTTCATTGCCTTGCTTTCTAGTTTTCTAAAACAGAAGATTCAGTTCAGTTCAGTCACTCAGTCATGTCTGGCTCTTTGTGACCCCATGGACTGCACACCAGGCTTCCCTGTCCATCATCAATTCCTGGAGCTTACTCAAACTTATGTCCATCAAGTCGATGATGCTATCCAACCATCTCATCCTCTGCCTTCAATCTTTCCCAACATCTGGGTCTTTTCACTTGAGTCAGTTCTTCACATCAGGTGGGCAAATTATTGGAGTTTCAGCTTCAGCATCAATCCTTCCAATGAATATTCAGGCCTGATCTCCTTTAGGATTGACTTGTTTGATCTCCTTGCAGTCCAAGGGACTCTCAAGAGTATTCTCCAACACCACAGTTCAAAAACATCCATTCTTTGGTGCTCAGCTTTCTTTTTCTTGGGAAAATTAATAATCCAATTATTAATTAATAATCTAATATAAATAAGGTAAATTAAATAAATTAATCTTTAGATTATTAAATAATCTAAATTAGATAATCTAAATTAAATTGTTTTTAGAATTAAAAATTGCAAAGTAGATTATTAATTTATTAATAATTTAATTTAGAATTGCTAATCTAATTTCATTTTAATGGAAGATTAGATTTTCAAATTAACATTTTTTTCTTTTCTAATACAGGCCTTCTCTGCTATAGAATTGGGGCAAAAGTTCAACAGAGTCCAAATTTTAGTTGATCAAAGCCAGGATGGTCAAAATTGTCATTCCACCTTCCACCTGGGTGGGGCCCTCTGTTCCTACAGAACTCTAAGATGAGCTGTTAGATCTGTTTCTTGAGGACTGAGGGCTGTGCCCCGAAGCTGCCCTCCCATTTCTAGCCTGCTACTTTCTTGCTTCTTTACTCCCTCCTTTAAGATCTCTGATTACTGAGAGTCATTCATGGTTCTCTTTCTCCAGGAAACCCCTAACCTCTCTGCTTACACTACTTTTTACACGAATCACACATATGTACACTTGGAAGTTTTATTCAGCTTTGCTAGCAGTAAAAATGTATTTGTTTAATGATAAGTTAATTTATTCACTGTGTAGAAATGCATGCAGATCTTCAATCCAGCCTTTGGTTACCATGGTGAAACCAGAGCTAGGGGTTGCCCTTTTTTAAGGACTGATGTCTAAATAAAAAGAAATATCATGGGGGAATTTGTCTCTGTATAGCTTGCCCAGCATGCATGGACATTTTAAAATTATAACTGGTAAAAAGGGTCAATGTGTTGAGCCATGCTTACTGAAAACTGTGATCTTGGTCAGGAATGATGCTGAAAGCTCAGCCTGTGTGCACCGGTACTGAATCAAATTTCCAAGACAGAGTTTTGGTGAAGTAGAAAAGAAGAGCTTTACTTCATTGCCGGGCAAAGGGAGACATAGCTGACTCCTGTCCTCAATTCTCTGTGTTGCAACCAAGAGGATCTGATGGGGGTTATGTTCCCGGGGAGCTTCCCAGGGGGGCTTAAACAGTAAAGAGTCTGCCTGCAGTGTGGGAGACCTGGCTTCCATCCCTGATCGGGAGGATCCCCTGGAGGAGGGCATGGTAACCCACTCCGGTATTCTTGCCTGGAGAATCCCATGGACAGAGGAGGCTGGGGGCTGCAGTCCACGGGGTCAGGGCGAGTCAGCCTGACACTTTGCAGCAGTGGCTCAGGGGTGTGGCTACTGACCAGCTCAGGGCGTGAGCAGGGCCTCCAGTCCTCTGTGTGGCCTCTGGTAGTCTTCCTCATGACCTGCTCTGTTTCCTGTAATGTAGCCTCAAGGGGCCTCTCGCTGGCATGAAGAACACTAACGTCCATGTTTAATCCTCGGGCTGGACCCAGGGGCCCCCCCAGCCTGTGCAACTGTTTCCTGTCTGCTCCTCCCTATTCTTTGCATCCCTGCGTTGGTCGCCTTTCCCTTCTCCAGGAGATCTTCCCAACCCAGCGATCGAACTCAGGTCTCTCACATTGCAGGCGGATTCTTTACCAACTGAGCTATCAAGCAAGCCCTCTTCCCTTCCCAGATTGTTGCACATCTGCCCTTTGGGGCTTATGGAAGGTGATGGAGGCTGGAGTCATGAAACATGGAGCTGAAAGTCCTCCATGGCCAGGAGCTCCACAGGGTCCTGTTTGATTTTAGAAAGAATATAAACTTCCTATCTGGAGGAATTATCACAAAAATATTTAACTCTCCACCACTGAAATGTTCTTTAAATTTGCAGCTGTAAATTATTTAGGGAATAGTTTTGAGCTGACTTCAAATTTAAAATTGGGAATGTATATTCTGTGCATTTGACTGTTTTAATTCCACATGGCATATATAATCAGTGTCTTTTTGTTTTATTGTTTTTACTTACAAACCTTCTTTTCCAGTTTTGACCTTATCTGCTTTCATCTAAGGTAAAGGAAAATTTGCCCGAATGCCAAATTGCAATTCTCTTCTTAAGAAACCCACATCTATTTTATTGAACAGCTTTTGATACTCTGCTCTGGGAACAAAGTATTGAAATAATATCTTAGATTGGTTCTGATGCTGAAAACTTGGCTCTGTGCACCTGTGCCAAATTGAATCTCAGAAATAGAGCTTTGGGTGAAGTAGAAAAGAGAGCTTTATTGCTTTGCCAGGTGAAGAGGGACATAGCAGGCTCCTGCCCTCAACTATGTGCCCCAACCTGGGGAGAGGATTTGATAAGGGGATTTGTAACAGTGGTTCCAATGTGGAGTTACTTGTGGCCTCTGGTAGTCTTCCTCATGACCTGCTCTGTTTCCTGTAATGTAGCCTCAAGGGGCCTCTCGCTGGCATGAAGAACACTAACGTCCATGTTTAATCCTCGGGCTGGACCCAGGGGCCCCCCCAGCCTGTGCAACTGTTTCCTGTCTGCTCCTCCCTATTCTTTGCATCCCTGCGTTGGTCGCCTTTCCCTTCTCCAGGAGATCTTCCCAACCCAGCGATCGAACTCAGGTCTCTCACATTGCAGGCGGATTCTTTACCAACTGAGCTATCAAGCAAGCCCTCTTCCCTTCCCAGATTGTTGCACATCTGCCCTTTGGGGCTTATGGAAGGTGATGGAGGCTGGAGTCATGAAACATGGAGCTGAAAGTCCTCCATGGCCAGGAGCTCCACAGGGTCCTGTTTGATTTTAGAAAGAATATAAACTTCCTATCTGGAGGAATTATCACAAAAATATTTAACTCTCCACCACTGAAATGTTCTTTAAATTTGCAGCTGTAAATTATTTAGGGAATAGTTTTGAGCTGACTTCAAATTTAAAATTGGGAATGTATATTCTGTGCATTTGACTGTTTTAATTCCACATGGCATATATAATCAGTGTCTTTTTGTTTTATTGTTTTTACTTACAAACCTTCTTTTACCAGTTTTGACCTTATCTGCTTTCATCTAAGGTAAAGGAAAATTTGCCCGAATGCCAAATTGCAATTCTCTTCTTAAGAAACCCACATCTATTTTATTGAACAGCTTTTGATACTCTGCTCTGGGAACAAAGTATTGAAATAATATCTTAGATTGGTTCTGATGCTGAAAACTTGGCTCTGTGCACCCGTGCCAAATTGAATCTCAGAAATAGAGCTTTGGGTGAAGTAGAAAAGAGAGCTTTATTGCTTTGCCAGGTGAAGAGGGACATAGCAGGCTCCTGCCCTCAACTATGTGCCCCAACCTGGGGAGAGGATTTGATAAGGGGATTTGTAACAGTGGTTCCAATGTGGAGTTACTGATAAGATGAGATTGGCTACAGGGTTTGCACTTCCTTAATCTCCTCTGGACCATAACTGAAGGCTGAGTGCTAAAGAATTGATGCCTTTGAACTGTGGTGTTGGAGAAGACTCTTGAGAGTCCCTTGGACTGCAAGGAGATCCAACCAGTCCATTCTGAAGGAGATCAGCCCTGAATATTCATTGCAAGGACTGATGCTGAAGCTGAAGCTCCAGTACTTTGGCCACCTGATGCAAAGAACCGACTCATTAGAAAAGACCCTGATGCTGGGAAAGATTGAAGGCGGGAGGAGAAGGAGACGACAGAGGATGAGATGGTTGGATGGCATCACTGACTCAATGGACCTGAGTTTTAGTAGTCTCTGGGAGTTGTGATGGACAGGGAGGCCTGGCGTGCTGTGGTCCATGAGGTCACGAATTGTCGGACGTGACTTGGCAACTGCACAACGACAGCAACAGTCTCATCTCAGGGCTTTGGGCTCCTGATCTTGATCCACTTCTCTGCTTTTCTGGTCCCTTTGATCCTGGCTGTTCTTCCTCTGATTAGTCTCTATTCAAATCTGCCCTTTGGAGCTCAGGGAAGGTCGTGGAGGCTTGAGTCTTACAAAAGGCTTCTTGAGTCTACAAAAAGGCTTCTGTGCCCGGTAACCCTCACTTTTAGGCTTAAGTTTCTGTTTTATAGTATAAGAATCTAATCTGGATTTAAAATAGGGGACATTAACAAATTACTATAATACATACAAATTTTCTTTTTATATAGCATCAAAAGCTAAGAATATTATGCAATCTTTTTCGTTTAAGAGTACATCTGAAATGTATCATTAAGGACATACATTACTTCTTAAGCCTGTATTTAGCTTGTCAGTTGTTCATTATTAATCCTTCAGACGGTAGCTTAATGATGCTTGTTCAAGTTAGTAGATTTTGCTGAACTGCAAACCTGACAAGATCAGGGTTGCTCTCCGAATGTGGTATACACTCCTGCTTTAGGAAAGATACCTTTTTGGGAGGTAGAGATGTCCCCTATTGAAGAGATATTTAATATGAAGGTTTGTGATAGTTTCTATGGGCATTATAATTAATAACAATGACTATAATAATAATTTTTAAAAATGGGTTGATGACTTCATGTTCGGGAAGTTGACGATAGAATGTGTGTATTTTGCCTCTGAAGAGGGTTTCAAGTCTCACCCAACTCTCATACACTTAACACTGCACCCCTGCCTTGTCAGAATGCTTCTACCCATTAGCACAGAGACGATGAAGTCATCTCTGTTACCATAATCTATGTGCTAATGGGTTTTTATAACATTGTTTCTGGGTCCCTCAAAGCATTTTATGTAGCACACAGCTTTTGCAGGAGGGAAAACAAGCCCTCTTTAAATGTAAAATAAGAATAATAAACTCCAACTGAAATAGAAGTAAAATGAATCTTGTTTTTTTTTTTTCCATAATTCTTGTGTGCTGATGTGTGATCTTTTAATGTTCCACATTTTAGGCACTCTATAGACTATGAAAGAACCTAAAACTTCACCTCTGAAAGTAAAGTTTTATTTAGGAAAGTGTGGTTTGCCTTGAGCATCTATGTAACAGATGGATAACATGTCCACAAGGAACTAAGAATGCAGTTAAGGAAAGTATTGCTGTAATTGGGAACATGATGCGTTATTCAGGTAAAAATATACCATCTTCTGTTAACCTATTCAGAGGCTGAGAAAGTAATTTTACTTGTCATCTGATTTACATGTGTGGAATAATAAGTTTTACCTGACCATGGTATGTTAAATAAGCATTTTGGGTTAATGACAGCATATTTAGAATTAACTTAAATGGCAAAGAAAAAAAAATGTCTAATCAGGTTACCTAGCAATTCCTGAAAATGGCAAAATGGCTCATTTAAAAGGAATGGTAAGAAGAAAAACGCAGTGGAGGAAGAGAAACAAGTATATTGTTAGTGCACTGAATTTACGGAAACACACTGCAGGCCATGTTGTTCGTGGATGAAAGTTAGTGTGTGTATGGTGGTCTTCTAATCACCATTATTGTTTCTTTCCTGTTAATTGTCTCTGCTGTGTTGAGTTCCATGTGCCTTGGAGCAGGTGTGTACCGGATTGTCCAGGACAATTCCTCACTGGTGGCGTAAGCATCCTTCACGCACACACAGTCATCAGGGAAGCCTTCACCTTAGGCATCATGCAGCTCTACTTGACTTCTAACCTATCTGCTGACTCTACATACTTGGCATGATTATAGAGTATACCATATCGACACTTGAGGGTCTTTGACCTTATTGACTGCTAGGAGATAGTTACACGCCTTTGACCTAAAACTGTATTTTAGGTTCTTCCTATCAGGTGGCCAAAGCATTGGCGCTTCAGCATCAGTCCTTCCAATGAACATTCAGGACTGATTTCCTTTAGGATGGACCGACTGGATCTCCTTGAAGTCCAAGGGACTCTCAAGAGTCTTCCCCAGCCCTCTGGCCTGCAGTGTATTCCTGTAAATTCAGTATATTGACGATATACTTGTTTCTCTGCCTCCACTGCATCTTTCTTGTTGGCAGAGTGATGTCTCTGCTCTTTAATACATTGTCTAGATGTGTCACTGGACTTCCCTGGTACCTCAGATGGTAAAGAATCTGCCCGAAAGGCAGCAGACCTGAGTTCAGTCCCTGGGTCAGGAAGATCCCATAGAGAAGGAAAGGGCAGCCTACTCCAGTGTTCTTGCCCAGAGAATTCCATGGACAGAGGAGCCGGGGGCTGTAATCCATGGGGTCACAAAGAGTCAGGCACCAGAGCCACCGCTGCCAGTGGGTCACAGCTTTCCTTCCAAGGAGCACGTGTCTCTCATTTTCAAGGCTGCAGTCACCATCTGCAGTGATTTTGGAGCCCAAGAGATTAAACTCCATCACCGCATCCACTTTTTATGTGGTAGAGATACTTCTGAAGCTAGGCCCTTGGAGCGTCTTTTGGTTGTTTGAACGGTGTGTTTGTGCTTTTCCTCCTTAATATCCTAAAGTAAGGAAAGGAAGTATCTTTGTTTTATTAATTTATTTTTGTATTCTGTTGGAAGCCTCGCACAATTCTGAGCAAAGTTAGGAGTCTACTGACCGTTAGTAGTAGGGGAGCATTAATTGAATTGAATTTTAGTGGAGACTGATCTCTAACTTCTCCAAAATATTAATACATAGGATCCAATTCTCTTAAATCAACTCACAAGAATTTCTGAACATTACATTTCCCTGCTGAAGCTCTATGTTCCTGGAAAAAATCACGCCACATTTTTCTGTATGTCACAGCGATATACGCACAGGACCTTAAAAATAACAAGTATTTAATTTCTGTTAAATAAATTCATAAACATATGGCAGATGAGCATTTTGTACTTGAATTTAACAATAATATACAGGCACTCACATGAAGGTTTAACTGCTGCGTCATAACCCTCCCTCCGGCCAGTAGCTAGACCCAAGCCCTGCTGTGTAAAGTCCCAGCTGACAAGACTCTTACAACAGTGGGCTGAATAATAATATAAGGATATTTGTCTCTGAACAGATAACCAGGAGGGAATGTGTGGGAAGGAGTTCTTTATTATGGATGATACATGTCAAGAAACAGACTCTTTAGGTTCCAATAAAATGATAATTAGGGAGGGGAAAACTGAAGTGTGTGTGGTAGAAGTAAAACCCTTGCTTGGAGTGGCCGTGTGCTCACTTTCTGCTTGGTTCTCTAGGCATAATATTATATAATCATCATGAGCAGGGGTCTACAAATTATGCCCCTTAGGCCCAAGCTCGTCTGCTGCTTATTTTATGAATAAAATGTCTTGCTGCACGGCCACACCCACTCATATCTAAATCACCTAGGTACGCTTTCAGTGTGGCAGCGGAGCTGGAAATCTGCAGCAGAGACTGCATGACTCAAATGCTTAAAATATTCTCTGGCTCTACAGAAAAGAATGGACCAACTGCTTATCATGAAAATCAGATGAAATAATAAGTGCTCATTCCTTAACAGAGTCTAGCACATAGTAAATCTTCAAAAATATTATATCTGCCTATCCATATATCTCGGAGCAGGAAATGGCAACCCACTCCCGTATTCTTGCCTGGGAAATCCCATGGTCAGAGGAGCCTGGAGGGCTACAGTCCATGGGGTCGCAAAGAGTGGGACACGACTGATGACTGAGCACGCTCAGCATTTTAGTACATATACGTAATATTAAAAATTTAGAAAATATTTCCTACCATTCACTGTACTCTCGTTTTGTGGGAGATTGAGTTATCGTTTAAGGCTGTGCTGTCCAGTGCAGTGGCTACCAGCCACAGCAAAAGTTGCTCAGTCGTGTCTGATTCTCTGCAAACCCATGGACCATGCAGTCCATGGAATTCTCCAGGCCAGAACACTAGAGTGGGTGGCTTTCCCTTCTCCAGGGGATCTTCCCAACCCAGGAATAGGGTCTCCAACCAGGAGACCTGGTTCCCAACCAGAGTCTCCAGCATTGCAGGTAGATTCCCTCCTACCTGAGCTACCAGGGAATCCCACAGAGGGTTATTTAAATTTAAATTACTTAAACAAACATAAAGTTCAGTTTCTTAAGTGCAATAATCAAACTTTAAGAGTACAAAAACACAAATGACTATTTATTATACAGAACAGATATAGAAAATTTCTACCAACCCAGAAATTTCTAGTGGTCCAGCTCTGTTCTAAGCTCTCAAAAAACACTAAAAAAATGTCTGTTAAGGTTGTTTCCTCCTAAAATGTATTTCCTCTTGGCATTAAGTGAGGAATTTACAGATATTGCAATAAGCTAATGAAATAGCATAACTTAAAAAAAATAGACATTGGTACATATGCCTTTCTAGTAGAGCATTTATAATTATCTAACAACTGGAGATTCAAATCCTAAAACAAGATACTGTGAAAGTGGTGCACTTAAATTTGGAAAACTGAGCAGCGGCCACAGGACTGGATAAGCTCAGTTTTCATTCCAGTCCAAAGAATGGATTGGAATTCATTGAATGAATTTGGATTTCATTCCAATCCAAAGAATGCTCAAACTACTGCATAACTGCACTCATCTCACAGGCCAGGAAAGAAATGCTCAAAATTCTGCAAGGCAGGCTTGTACAGCACGTGAACTGAGAGCTTGCAGATGCTCGAGCTGGATTTAGAAAAGGCAGAGGAACCAGAGATTAAATTGCCAACAGCCGTTCGATCATCAAAAAAGCAAGAGAGTTTGAGAAAAACATCTACTTCTGCTTTATTGACAATGCAAAAGCCTTTGACTGTGTGGATCACAATAAACTTTTGTGGAAAGTTTATTCCAAAAAGTGGAAAATTTCTCAAGAGGTGGGACTACCAGACCACCTTACCTGCCTCCTGAGAAAACCTGTTTACTGATCAAGAAGCAACAGTTAGAACCAGATATGGAACAACAGACTGATTCCAAATTGGGAAAGGAGTATATCAAGGCTATATATTGTCACCCTGCTTATTTAACTCATATGCAGATTACATCATGCGAAATGCTGGGCTGGATGAAGCACAAGCTTGAATCAAGATTGCTGGGAGAAATATCCATAACCTCAGACGTGCAGATGACACCACCCTTATGGCAGAAAGTGAAGAACTGCAGAGCTTCTTGATGAAAGTAAAAGAGGAACGTGAAAAAGCTGACTTAAAACTCAGTGTTCAAAAGCTAAGATCATGGCATCTGGTTGCTTCACTTCATGGCAGGAAGATGGGGAAACAATGGAAACAGTGAGAGACTATTTTCTTGGGCCCCAAAGTCACTGCAGATGGTGACTGCAGCCACGAAATTAAAAGACGCTTGCTCCTTGGAAAAAGACTATGAACAACCTGCTCAACATATTGAAAAGCAGAGACATTACTTTGCCGACAAAGGTCCATCTAGTCAAAGCTATAGTTTTTCCTTAGTCATGTATGGATGTGACAGTTGGACTGTAAAGAAAGCTGAGCATTGAAGAACTGATGCTTTTGAACTGTGGTGTTGGAGAAGACTCTTGAGAGTCCCTTAGGCTGCAAGGAAATCAAACCAGTCAATTGTAAAGGAAATTAGTCCTGAATATTCATTGAAAGGACTGATGCTGAAGCTAAAATTTTAATACTTTGGCCACCTGACCTATTGTAAAAGACCTCGATGCTGGGAAAGATTGAAGGCAGGAAGAGAAGGGGATGACAGAGGATGAGATGGTTGGTGGCATCATTGCCTCAATAGACATGAGTTTGAGTAAGCTCCAGGAGTTGGTGATGGACAGGGAAGCCTGGCATGCTGCAGCCCATGGGGTCACAAAGATTCAGACACAACTGAGCGACGAAGCTGAACTGAACTAGAGATTTAAGTATTAGTGCTCTTGCCTGGAAAATCCCATGGACGGAGGAGCCTGGTAGGCTGCAGTCCATGGGGTCACTAGGAGTCAGACAGGACTGAGCGGCTTCACTTTCACTTTTCACTTTCATGCGTTGGAGAAGGAAATGGCACCCCACTCCAGTGTTCTTGCCTGGAGAATCCCAG
The DNA here is from genome assembly GCA_006408675.1 of Madoqua kirkii. Taxonomy (NCBI): domain Eukaryota; kingdom Metazoa; phylum Chordata; class Mammalia; order Artiodactyla; family Bovidae; genus Madoqua; species Madoqua kirkii. Next base: position 25,846 of record SJYC01084559.1, on the reverse strand, counting down.
GGATGGGGGAGCCTGGTGGGCTGCCCTCTATGGGGTCGCACAGAGTTGGACATGACTGAAGCAACTTAGCAGCAGAGAAAATACAAACGTGATCAAGTCCGATCGGCCTCTTAAAAGAGACAGATTGGTTTGCACTGTGATTATAATCCTCCTGCGCCGAGTACCATCGAGCGTGCTTTGGAACTCAGACCCTTACATAGCCGTTCTCAGGGTGATGCTGAGTCTTAGCTTTGGCCACACCTTGGAATCACCTTGAGATGTAGGGAGACTGAGTCCTAACCCCAGAGGTTCTGACTTCACTGCCTCAGGAAGCAGCCTGGGTGTCAGGACTTTTAATAAACTCCTGGATGCTTCTAGTAGCCAGCAGAGTTTTCGAACCACCGATGGAAAGCCACTTGCCCCACCTGCAAGCCAAAGATGGGAGGCCCAGGGATTCATTTTTCTTTTTAATAATCAGTCGACTCTGGTGATGGATTTAAAGAATATGATGATAACAGCATAGTAAATTCTATAAATCTTTGTCACAATGAAGAAAAGTAAGACTCAAGAGGGAACCTCTGGCTACTTTATAGTCCAGATAACGATGAGGTATTCCAGAACAGTGGACCTCAGAGCACGGCTCCCAGGCCCAGCAGCGGTAGCATTCGCTGCGTTACCTGTTAGGAAGCCACGGGCTTGGGCTTCACGTCAGGCCCTCCTGCATCAGCAGCTCTCTCAACAAGGCTGCCTGCCATGGAGTCTGAGGCCGACTCCGGTTTCAAAACTGGAGCCCCAAGAGCAGAATGCTGTATTCAGGAAGCCTGAGCAATGCATTTTTAAGATTCAAACTTATAGAATCAAAATACAAGTGTTTTCTGTAATTGTTGTTGTTCAGTCGCTCGGTCCTGTTTGACTCTTTGCGACCCCATGGACTACAGCAGTCCAGGCCTCCCTGCCCATCACCGTCTCCTGGAGTTTGCTCAGACTCATGTCCACTGAGTTGGTGATGCCGTCCAGCCATCTCATTTTCTGCACATAATATACACATTAATATGACACCAGGCAATGGCACCCCACTCCAGTCCTCTTACCTGGAAAATCCCATGGACTGGGGAGCCTGGTGGGCTGCAGTCCGTGGGGTCACAAACAGTCGGACACGACTGAGCGACTTCACTTTCACTTCTCACTTTCAATGAGTAAGCTCCAGGAGTTGGTGATGGACAGGGAAGCCTGGCATGCTGCAGCCCATGGGGTCACAAAGATTCAGACACAACTGAGCGACGAAGCTGAACTGAACTAGAGATTTAAGTATTAGTGCTCTTGCCTGGAAAATCCCATGGACGGAGGAGCCTGGTAGGCTGCAGTCCATGGGGTCACTAGGAGTCAGACAGGACTGAGCGGCTTCACTTTCACTTTTCACTTTCATGCGTTGGAGAAGGAAATGGCACCCCACTCCAGTGTTCTTGCCTGGAGAATCCCAGGGGTGGGGGAGCCTGGTGGGCTGCCCTCTATGGGGTCGCACAGAGTTGGACATGACTGAAGCAACTTAGCAGCAGAGAAAATACAAACGTGATCAAGTCCGATCGGCCTCTTAAAAGAGACAGATTGGTTTGCACTGTGATTATAATCCTCCTGCGCCGAGTACCATCGAGCGTGCTTTGGAACTCAGACCCTTACATAGCCGTTCTCAAGGGTGATGCTGAGTCTTAGCTTTGGCCACACCTTGGAATCACCTTGAGATGTAGGGAGACTGAGTCCTAACCCCAGAGGTTCTGACTTCACTGCCTCAGGAAGCAGCCTGGGTGTCAGGACTTTTAATAAACTCCTGGATGCTTCTAGTAGCCAGCAGAGTTTTCGAACCACCGATGGAAAGCCACTTGCCCCACCTGCAAGCCAAAGATGGGAGGCCCAGGGATTCATTTTTCTTTTTAATAATCAGTCGACTCTGGTGATGGATTTAAAGAATATGATGATAACAGCATAGTAAATTCTATAAATCTTTGTCACAATGAAGAAAAGTAAGACTCAAGAGGGAACCTCTGGCTACTTTATAGTCCAGATAACGATGAGGTATTCCAGAACAGTGGACCTCAGAGCACGGCTCCCAGGCCCAGCAGCGGTAGCATTCGCTGCGTTACCTGTTAGGAAGCCACGGGCTTGGGCTTCACGTCAGGCCCTCCTGCATCAGCAGCTCTCTCAACAAGGCTGCCTGCCATGGAGTCTGAGGCCGACTCCGGTTTCAAAACTGGAGCCCCAAGAGCAGAATGCTGTATTCAGGAAGCCTGAGCAATGCATTTTTAAGATTCAAACTTATAGAATCAAAATACAAGTGTTTTCTGTAATTGTTGTTGTTCAGTCGCTCGGTCCTGTTTGACTCTTTGCGACCCCATGGACTACAGCAGTCCAGGCCTCCCTGCCCATCACCGTCTCCTGGAGTTTGCTCAGACTCATGTCCACTGAGTTGGTGATGCCGTCCAGCCATCTCATTTTCTGCACATAATATACACATTAATATGACACCAGGCAATGGCACCCCACTCCAGTCCTCTTACCTGGAAAATCCCATGGACTGGGGAGCCTGGTGGGCTGCAGTCCGTGGGGTCACAAACAGTCGGACACGACTGAGCGACTTCACTTTCACTTCTCACTTTCAAGCATTGGAGAAGAAAATGGCAACCCACTCCAGTGATCTTGCCTGGAGAATCCCAGGGACGGGGAGCCTGGTGGCTGCTGTCTATGGGGTCGCACAGAGTCGGACACGACCGAAGCGACTCAGCAGCAGCAGTAGATTATAGGCCTCTGTGGTGACTCAGACAGTAGAGAATCTGCCTGCAGTGCGGGAGACTGGGGTTCAGTCTCTGGGTCAGGAAGACCCCCTGGAGAAGGGAATGGCACCCCACTCCAGTGTTCTTGCCTGGAGAATCCCAGGGACAGGGGAGCCTGGTGGGCTACAGTCCATGCAGTTGCAAAGAGTCTGGACACAGCTGAGTGACTGACACTTCCACTTTCAGCGTATTATAATTTTACATGATGATAAAATCTAGTATCATTTTCTAAACTAGGGTTCGGTCACTTGAAACCCAGTGATGTAAATTTTGTGAATGTCCTTTGCACTCTCAGCATCCGGTAGCTCAAACAGGATAAAGTATCGCTCCAAGCTGCAAACGAAATATTTATTTTTGCACTTAAAAGTCTCTTGGTAGCATTGCAGTAGTAAGGTGGACACATTTGAGTAAAATGATAAGATCAAATATGCAATATTTGAATTTCATGAATCTTGGCATTGAGTAAAGTCATTTTAAAGGGAAAGAAATGCCTTGTAAGTGAAGGCTCAAGCTCTTCACCAAAGTAAGTTCCTCAAGGTGTGAGCTGCTCATTTAACAGCGTACTCAGGGAGGTTCAGCTCTCTGCCCTGTGTTAGCAAGTTCTCAACAAAAACATTCTGAGTGACTTCTAAAGATTTATTTTGTCACATGCAAGATTGTAAATACACAATCTTGTCAAAGAAGACTTGGAGATTCTGCTTTAATGAACTGAAAGCAAAGCCAGTATTTGTCACACTGAATCCTCTGAGATCCATTAACATAGCTTAATAATAATAATCCTCTTTGAGAAAGGTAAATGACCTTGTTAAATCACTTAGCAAAGTTTGTTTCCTCCTTCCAAAGATAATGGAAAAGCACATTCTGTCAGACCTATGTCCCATAAATCACAGACTCTGACTATCATGGGATGAGCCTTTGAGGTTTCATTGTATTGATTCCATCTGTTTATAAGTGTGGATCGCAGATCACGGTGTTTCTTAAGGGCTTCAGAAGCCCACAGCACGCAGCAAATGCCCCAATTACCTGCAGCTCTAGCATAAGAGAATCTTATAAGCAATGACTTGGAGAAAAACAACAGCGTGATACCATGTGAAGCTAGATAGAGCAGGGCAGGCTCTTCTGAAAATGAAACATGCCTCCCCCTAACCGGGGACTTTCTGCAAAAGAACAGTGAGGCTTCATTCTGCCAAGGTAAGACGGCACCTCTAGGCCGTGATAATCCACCAACAACGTCTGACTACTCGGTCAGTAGCTCTATTAACTCTGAAGGCTTTGCTTCACACACCGCCTCTATTTACATGACCTACACTTCTGAGTTATTAGCATAATAAAAAATGATACTTTACGAGGACTTATTTAGCCTCGAATACCAAGCTTCTCAGTAAGAAGATACAAAGGATAGAATTAATCTATGTGACAGGAGAGAATAAATAATAGAATGGAAAGCTTTATAGTTATCTTCAGACACACCCACAGCCGAAAAGCTGATTTTAGAGGCATAACAGTAATAATAAGCCTGTATAGACCTTTATAAAATGGATAATAATATTGGATTATGTTACTAGTATTTATGACAGTCACTCATGAGCATTCATGATGTTCACTTTGAACATATTGGCCTGTTTGATCTACGGAAGTACACACATTATCCATCGTTGAAAAGTAGTGGAAGTGAGGCTCATAAGGATGAACCGACTTTTCCAGCCATTCAGCTAGAGCTAGAGGAGAAGGACTCGAAAGCCGAGGCAAACAGCCTGAATCACAGATGACCTAGTTGATACTCAGAGGGTATATAAATTTCCTAAACCCTCTTTATCCAGTGCATTTCATTTTTATCATAAATGGGGTTCATATGGAGGAAGCTTACTTGCCCAGCTCATCAGACTTCCTGATAAAAATCAGGTATCGTGGTCGGTTCTGTTCAGTTGCTCAGTCATATCCGACTCTTTGTGACTGCAGCACGCCAGGCCTCCCTGTCCACCACCAGCTCCCACAGCTCGCGCAAACTCATGTCCATCAAGTCAGTGATGCCATCCAACCATCTCATCCTCTGTCATCCCTTTCTCCTTCTGCCTTTCCCAGCATCAGAGTCTTTTCCAAGCAGTCAGTTCTTTGCATCAGGTGGCCAAAGTATTAGAGTTTCAGCTTCAGCCTCAGTCCTTGCAATGAATATTCAAGACTGATTTCCTTTAGGATGGACTGGTTGAATCTCCTTTTAGTCCAAGTGACTCTCAAGAGTCTTCTCCACAGAGTCCAAAAGACTGTTCTATACATCTATGTCTTTTCTGCTGTCTCACATACAGGGTTGTCGTTACTATCTTTCTAAATTCCATATATATGCGTTAGTATACTGTATTGGTGTTTTTCTTTCTGGCTTATTTCACTCCGTATAATTGGCTTCAGTTTCAAGTCTAGGTTCGATGTAGGATACAGGATGCTTGGGGCTGGTGCACTGGGATGACCCAGAGAGATGGTATGGGGAGGGAGGTGGGAGGCGGGTTTAGGATTAGGAACAAGTGTACACCTGTGGTGGATTCATGTTGATGTATGGAAAAACCAATACAACATTGTAAAGTAATTAGCCTCCAATAAAAATAAATTAATTAATTTAAAAAATAATAAAAAAGTCTTCTCCAACACCATAGTTCAAAAGCATCAATTCTTCAGCACTCAGCTTTCTTTATAGTCCAACTCTCACATCCATCCATGACTACTGAAAAAACCATAGCCTTGACTAGACAGACCTTTGTCAGCAAAGTACTGTCTCTTCTTTTTAATATGCTTGTCTAGGTTGGTCATAGCTTTTCTTCCCAGGGGCAAAGGTCTTTTAATTTCATGTCTGCAGTCACCATCTGCAGTGATTTTAGAGCCCCCCAAAATAAAGTCTGTCACTGTTTTCATTGTTTCCCCATTATTTGCCATGAAGTGGTGGGACCATATGCCATGATCTTAGTTTTTTGAATGTGAGTTTTAAGCCAACTTTTTCAATTTCCTCTTCCACTTTCATCAAGAGGCTCTTTAGCTCTTCTTCACTTTCTGCCATAAGGGTGGTGTCATCTGCACATCTGAGGTTATTGATATTTCCCCTGGCAATCTTGATTCCAGCTTGTGCTTCCTCCAGCCCATTGTTTCTCATGATGTACTCTGCATAGAAGTTCAATAAGCAGGATGACAATATACAACCTTGACATACTCCTTTCCCTATTTAGAACCAGTCTGTTGTTCCATGTCCAGTTCTAACTGTTGCTTCTTGACCTGCATACAGGTTTCTCAGGAGGCAGGTCAGGTGGTCTGGTGTTCCTGTGTCTTTAAGAATTTTTCCACAGTTTGTTGTGATCCACACAGGCTTGGTGCTGGTGAATGCAGATTCTTTTTCTTTATGGATGGGAGATCTGCATGCAGAGCTAAGGAAGGTGTGAAGCGCAGTGGTTTACTCTAAGGAGTAGAAGGTGTGCTCTTTCTTCTCCTGCGAGAACTCCAAAACTACAGCTTGCTGCTGAACAGTTGACTGGAGAATATTGGACCCCACCAGAAAAAGATACCCCACATCCAAGGGCAAAGTAGAGGCCCCAGCAAGATGGTAGAAGGGGTGAAATCACATTTAAAATCAAACCTCTTACCCACCAGAGATGCTCAGAAGGCTCAAACAAACCTTATGTGCACCAGGAACTGGGTTTGAGTGTCTCCTGTGAAGTTGCAGGTCAGCGGTGGGCTGCCACGGGTTCAGAGGCTCTGGGTGCAGCAGATCTGGGTATGGCATAAGCCCTCTTGGAGGAGTCACCATTAACCCCACCACAGAGCTGCCAGAACTTCCACAGGACTTGGAGGGTACAGACAGCACCTGTGAGCACCAGGAGCAAGGAGAAAGGAGCAGGGACCCCGCAAGAGACTGGCCCAGACGTCCTGGGAGTGTCCAGGGGTCTCTGGCAGAGGCGTGGGTCAGCGGTGGCCTGCCGCAGGGTTGGGCACTGAGTGGGGCAGTGCCTGCATGGGACCTTTTGAAGGAGGTCACCATTATCCTCATTACATCCACCATAATTTGGCCCCGGGTCAGATAACAGTGAGGAAACAGCCCTACCCGTCAACAGAAAATTGGATTAAGGATTTACTGAGTATGGCTCTGCCCATCAGAATAGGACCCATTTTCTCCCTCAGTCAGTCTCTCCCGTCAGGAAGTTTCCATAAGCCTCTTATCCCTCTCCATCAGACAGCAGACAGAATGAAAACCACAATCACAGAGAACTAATCAAACTGATCACATGGACCCCAGCCTTGTCTAGCTCAATGAAACCCTGAGCCATGCCAGGTAGGGCCACCCAAGAAGGACGGGTCATGGTGGAGACTTCCAACAAAATGTGGTCCACTGGAGAGGGGAATGGCAAATCACTTCAGTATTCCTGCCTTGAGAACCTGATGAATAGCATGAAAAGGCAAAAGACAGGACACTGAAAAATGAACTCCCCAGGTCAGTAGGTGCCCAATGTGCTACTGGAGAAGAGTGGAGAAATTACTCCAGAAAGAATGAAGAGATGGAGCTGAAGCAAAAACAACACCCAGTTGTGAATGTGACTGGTGATGAAGGTAAAGTCCAATAGTGTAAACAGCAATATTGCATAGGAACCTGGAATGTTAGGTCCATGAACCAAGGCAAATTGGAAGTGGTCAAACAGGAGATGGCAAGGGTGAACATCAACATTTTAGGAACCAGTGAACTAAATGGACTGGAATGGGTGAATTTAACTCAGATGACCATTATATCTACTACTGTGGGCAAGAATCCCTTAGAAGAAATGGAGTAGCCATCATGGTCAACAAAAGAGACCAAAATACAGCACTTAGATGCAGTCTCAAAAAAGTCAGAATGATCTCTGTTCATTTCCAAGGCAAACCATTCAATTTCACAGTAACGCAAGTCTATGTCCTGACCATTAACACTGAAGTCGCAAGAGACTGGCCCAGACGTCCTGGGAGTGTCCAGGGGTCTCTGGCAGAGGCGTGGGTCAGCGGTGGCCTGCCGCAGGGTTGGGCACTGAGTGGGGCAGTGCCTGCATGGGACCTTTTGAAGGAGGTCACCATTATCCTCATTACATCCACCATAATTTGGCCCCGGGTCAGATAACAGTGAGGAAACAGCCCTACCCGTCAACAGAAAATTGGATTAAGGATTTACTGAGTATGGCTCTGCCCATCAGAATAGGACCCATTTTCTCCCTCAGTCAGTCTCTCCCGTCAGGAAGTTTCCATAAGCCTCTTATCCCTCTCCATCAGACAGCAGACAGAATGAAAACCACAATCACAGAGAACTAATCAAACTGATCACATGGACCCCAGCCTTGTCTAGCTCAATGAAACCCTGAGCCATGCCAGGTAGGGCCACCCAAGAAGGACGGGTCATGGTGGAGACTTCCAACAAAATGTGGTCCACTGGAGAGGGGAATGGCAAATCACTTCAGTATTCCTGCCTTGAGAACCTGATGAATAGCATGAAAAGGCAAAAAGACAGGACACTGAAAAATGAACTCCCCAGGTCAGTAGGTGCCCAATGTGCTACTGGAGAAGAGTGGAGAAATTACTCCAGAAAGAATGAAGAGATGGAGCTGAAGCAAAAACAACACCCAGTTGTGAATGTGACTGGTGATGAAGGTAAAGTCCAATAGTGTAAACAGCAATATTGCATAGGAACCTGGAATGTTAGGTCCATGAACCAAGGCAAATTGGAAGTGGTCAAACAGGAGATGGCAAGGGTGAACATCAACATTTTAGGAACCAGTGAACTAAATGGACTGGAATGGGTGAATTTAACTCAGATGACCATTATATCTACTACTGTGGGCAAGAATCCCTTAGAAGAAATGGAGTAGCCATCATGGTCAACAAAAGAGACCAAAATACAGCACTTAGATGCAGTCTCAAAAAAGTCAGAATGATCTCTGTTCATTTCCAAGGCAAACCATTCAATTTCACAGTAACGCAAGTCTATGTCCTGACCATTAACACTGAAGAAGCTGAAGCTGAACAGTTCTATGAAGACCTACAAGACCTTCTACAACTAACACCAAAAAAAGATGTCCTTTTCATTATAAGGGACTGGAATGCAAAAGTAGGAAGTCAAGAGATACCTGAAGTAATGCAAATTTGGCCTTGGAGTACAGAATGAAGCAGGTCAAAGGCTAACAGAGTTTTGCAAAGAGAATGCACTGGTCATAGCAAACACCCTCTTCCAACAATACAAGAGGAGACTCTACACATGGACATCACCAGATGGTTAACACCGAAATCAGATTGATTATATTCTCTGTAGCCAAAGATGGAGAAGCTCTATACAGTCAACAAAAACAAGATCAGGAGCTGACTGTGGCTCAAATCATGAACTCTTTATTGCAAAATTCAAACATAAATTGAAGAAAGTAAGGAAAACCACTAGACCATTCAGGTATGGCCTAAATCAAATCCTTTAAGATTATACAGTGGAAGTGACAAATAGATTCAAGGGATTAGATCTGACAGACAGAGTGACTGAAGAACTATGGATGGAGGTTCATGACATTGTACAAGAGGCAGTGATCAAGACCATACCCAAGAAAAAGAAATGCAAAAAGACGAAGTTTGTCTGAGGAGTCCTTACAAATAGCTGAGGAAAGAAGAGAAGTTAAAGGCAAAGGAGAAAAGGAAAGCTATACCTATTTGAATGCAGAGTTCCAAAGAATAGCAAGGAAAGATAAGAAAGTCTTCCTCAGTGATCCATGCAAAGAAATAGAGGGAAATAACAGAATGGGAAAAACTAGAGATCTTTTCAAGAAAATTAAATATACCAAGGGACTATTTCATTCAAAGATGGGCTCAATAAAGGACAAAAATGGTATGGAACTAACAGAAGCAGATGTTAAGAAGAGGTATCAGAAATACACAGAACTATACAAAAAAAGATCTTCACGACCCAGATAACCATGAAGGAATGATCACTCACCTAGAGCCAGACATCCTGGAATGCGAAGTCAAGTGGGCCTTAAGAAGCATCACTATGAACAAAGCTAGTGGAGGTGATGAAATTCCAGTTGAGCTGTTTCAAATCCTAAAAGATAATGCTGTGAAAGTGCTTTACTCAGTATGCCAACAAATTTGGAAAACTCAACAGTGGCCACAGGACTGGAAAATGTCCATTTTTATTCTAATCTCAAAGAAAGGCAATGCCAAAGACTGTTCAGACTACTGTACAATTGCACTCATCCCACATGCTAGCAAAGTAATGCTCAAAATTCTCCAAGTGAGGCTTCAGCAGTATGCGAACCATGAACTTCCACATGTTCAAGCTTGATTTCGAAAAGGCAAAAGAACCAGAGATCAAATTGCCAATATCCATTGGATCATCAAAAAAAAATATCATGGCGCCCTTCCTCTAGAGATCTTGGTTGTTGAACTCTAGGTTTTCAAAAGGGGAGCAAAAGAACTAGCTGAGACCCAAACTATGAGATAAATGCTCTCTGTGTTGTTGTATGCATGTGCACGCGCACACACACACACACACACACACACAAATCATACATACAACATTTATATCATTGAGGCACAGTCTTTATCTGGAACTCTTGTATTCATTGTGAGGGTCCTGTTTCTTTGTTAAAAATCTAAGGTCCATGACCCAGCAGCATGGACGTTTTTTGGTAGCTCCTTGGAAATGTAGGCCCTCCCCTAGACGTTGTGAATCTAATCTGCGTTTTGCGTTAAGATTTCCCGATAACTCACGTGCACATCAGAGTGTGAGAATCACTGCTAACTCAGTATGTTCACGTTGTGCTGATGTCTGGGTCCAGCTGTCCACTGCCTTGGATCTGCACTGATACACTTCATTTCTTTCTCAGGCCGCTTGAGTCCTGTCTTCAAATTCTGGACTTTCTGCATCAATCATCCTGACGTATATTTACGTGTTCCTTTGCAAGGCCTTTTTGTTTTCTGAGTTACATCTTTGTCAATTCGCTGCCTTCTAGCCTTAGTAGAACCTCCTTAGCTTCTTCCCTTATCTGCACTATTAAATTTCCCCAGCTCCAGAGTTAAATGCTTCTTGGTTAAACATTGGTTTGTTCTGGGAAACATAGATTTAAAGACTACGATTTGATGACCATTCTTTGTGTGTTGAATGTGAATACTCTCTATCGATATTTCTTCATATTTCAATGTGAATATATTTCTCATCACCAAGAGAGAATTCTCAAAGAGTGAAGACAAATGTTTCAGATGAGCGTTTTGACATTTATTTACTTATTCATCCATCTAAACACTTAACAAGTAATGAGCATCTACAATGGTAGAAAATAGAAGGTATGTTCTGCAATATAATCAGATGCTGACATTTCTTTTTAAAAAGACTGTTAATTCTTTTCACCATTTAGTCTGATGACATTGAAAGAAAGGAGACAAGTGATGACATGAATCAGCTCCCTCTTGAGTTCTCCTCCCCTCCCCCTCCCATTGCCTAGGTCAGCACAGAAAGAGCACCTTTGAAATGATACTTTCTAATCCGCTATGAGTAAGTTATTCTGCTTTAATGTGGGTTCCCAAGATGATTTTATGCCACAGGCATCTAGAATTTTGAGAACAGTGGACTCTGAATATTTATGTGTGTGTTTTTAAATATGGAGACCCCTTTGCAAGCATATTCTTTGCATACATTTCACATATTTGTGCACAAAGTGAGGGGAAGTCAGAGAATTAAGAGTAAACTAAGTGGAGTGAGAGGTAGGATGATATTCCTCCACATCCATTCAGTTCAGTCCAGTCGCTCAGTCGTGTCCGACTCTGTGACCCCATGAATCACAGCACGCCAAGCCTCCCTGTCCATCACCATCTCTCGGAGTTCACTCAGACTCGAGTCCATCAAGTCCGTGATGTCGCACGCGCACACACACACACACACACACACACACACACACAAACAAATCATACATACAACATTTATATCATTGAGGCACAGTCTTTATCTGGAACTCTTGTATTCATTGTGAGGGTCCTGTTTCTTTGTTAAAAATCTAAGGTCCATGACCCAGCAGCATGGACGTTTTTTGGTAGCTCCTTGGAAATGTAGGCCCTCCCCTAGACGTTGTGAATCTAATCTGCGTTTTGCGTTAAGATTTCCCGATAACTCACGTGCACATCAGAGTGTGAGAATCACTGTTAACTCAGTATGTTCACGTTGTGCTGATGTCTGGGTCCAGCTGTCCACTGCCTTGGATCTGCACTGATACACTTCATTTCTTTCTCAGGCCGCTTGAGTCCTGTCTTCAAATTCTGGACTTTCTGCATCAATCATCCTGACGTATATTTACTGTGTTCCTTTGCAAGGCCTTTTTGTTTTCTGAGTTACATCTTTGTCAATTTGCTGCCTTCTAGCCTTAGTAGAACCTCCTTAGCTTCTTCCCTTATCTGCACTATTAAATTTCCCCAGCTCCAGAGTTAAATGCTTCTTGGTTAAACATTGGTTTGTTCTGGGAAACATAGATTTAAAGACTACGATTTGATGACCATTCTTTGTGTGTTGAATGTGAATACTCTCTATCGATATTTCTTCATATTTCAATGTGAATATATTTCTCATCACCAAGAGAGAATTCTCAAAGAGTGAAGACAAATGTTTCAGATGAGCGTTTTGACATTTATTTACTTATTCATCCATCTAAACACTTAACAAGTAATGAGCATCTACAATGGTAGAAAATAGAAGGTATGTTCTGCAATATAATCAGATGCTGACATTTCTTTTTAAAAAGACTGTTAATTCTTTTCACCATTTAGTCTGATGACATTGAAAGAAAGGAGACAAGTGATGACATGAATCAGCTCCCTCTTGAGTTCTCCTCCCCTCCCCCTCCCATTGCCTAGGTCAGCACAGAAAGAGCACCTTTGAAATGATACTTTCTAATCCGCTATGAGTAAGTTATTCTGCTTTAATGTGGGTTCCCAAGATGATTTTATGCCACAGGCATCTAGAATTTTGAGAACAGTGGACTCTGAATATTTATGTGTGTGTTTTTAAATATGGAGACCCCTTTGCAAGCATATTCTTTGCATACATTTCACATATTTGTGCACAAAGTGAGGGGAAGTCAGAGAATTAAGAGTAAACTAAGTGGAGTGAGAGGTAGGATGATATTCCTCCACATCCATTCAGTTCAGTCCAGTCGCTCAGTCGTGTCCGACTCTGTGACCCCATGAATCACAGCACGCCAAGCCTCCCTGTCCATCACCATCTCTCGGAGTTCACTCAGACTCGAGTCCATCAAGTCCGTGATGCCATCCAGCCATCTTATCCTCTGTCATCCCCTTTTCCTCCTGCCCTCAATCCTTCCCAGAATCAGAATCTTTTCCAATGAGTCAACTCTTCGCATGAGGTGGCCAAAGTACTGGAGTTTCAGCTTCAGCATCATTCCTTCCAAAGAAATCCCAGGGTTGATCTCCTTCAGAATGGACTGGTTGGGTCTCCTTGCAGTCCAAGGGGCTCTCAAGAGTCTTCTCCAACGCCACAGTTCAAAAGCATCAGTTCTTTGGCCCTCAGCCTTCTTCACATCCATTAGGCTCCAGAAATTCTGGAAGCAACCAAGGCCCATGGTAATGGAACTAAGGGTTCAGTGTGACTTGAAGTCAGGTGTGCCTTAGGCCAGGAGAGTGGTTGGTACGCCACTGTCTGATTTGTAGTGACGGATGCTACAGGGCGCGTGCAAATAGGAAAAGGGCCTTTAGCTAGACTAAACTAGACTAGCTAGACTTCGGAAACACAGCTGCTTGCTGGACGCAGGATGGGTGGTAGGATGACATTCAGCAGCGGAGGGTGGGGAGAAAACTCCTCCTCCAAGCGCTCGGGTCTAGACTCAGCAGCAGAGAGCGCCTGCAGCTCCTCCTCAGTGTCGGCTTGCCATTGGGCGGCAGCGATGGAGAAGGAAACTCTTTCTTCTGTTTCTCCACTTTCCATCCTTATGATCCCAGTATTAGATCAGAACATCAAACTGGTCCACGTTTCGTACCGACTTGTACCACTTTGATCCTGTTTTCAGCACCAAACAGTTGCATTTACTGCATTTTAAAGACTGTTAACCACCCCGGTTTGCTCCCAGACTTATCCTGCCTCTAGGACGCAGAATTCATAAATATTTCTTTTCTGGTGGTACTGTTCCTATTTCTAATTACTTGAATGCTGAACTGTGAGTTAAGACATTCTACAACAATTTCAACTCTTTTTTGTTAAAGGGATTATCTATCAGTATAGAAAAGTATTAACATTTCCTAAAATAGCTTGGATATTTGTCCTAGTATTCACCTACTTCTCTGTGTTTTTGAAATACGTTATAAATTGAAGGTGTAACTCACACTTACAAAGCGATGAAACGGTTGTTTGGTTTGTGTGTTCAGACGGTCTAGCCTCAGGGTTGGTTTAAGTTAACTGCAGTTTTGTCTCCCAGGTACGGTGCAGCCTCCATCTTTTTCACAGAGTTGCTGGACCTTTCCTTGCCTCACTAGCCCTGATTATGTGTGAGGCACCCAGGGAGTGCTGGGTGGCGATCAGCACATCTCAACCCACCACTGCAGCCAGGTGATGAGGTCGCCTTGATAGAGGTAGACGTAAAGATTCTACCCCAAATTCACCCACTCCGCACAGCAAGAGAAGGGAAGGCGCTTGCAGAGGCGATGCACGGTCACTCCCTCCTCTGCTGAGGCCACATGCACCAGGGCTGCTGGGTGGGTCCCCCACCCCCACCGTGTTCCGTCTCACTTTCCCAGCTAGACTTCGGGAAGCAGTGCTGCCTGGCTTGTGGTTTTGGGGTAAAGCCCTTTCCAATCATTTCTAATTGGTCAGATTCTCCCCGCTCTCATTTTAACTAATTGCGCTTACCTAAATTTCCACTCTTCACATGAGTGTTTACCTGTTTTCCAGGTCATATTAGAAATACCATCAGATTGCAACACACTGAGTGGTGTGCGTGAAGGCAATTAGATGAATATGTTTTTATGAGCAGTGACCAGTGCCCCTAGCTGACAATGTTCCCTTGTTTCTGAACACAGCAAAATGGTCATTATTCTAGATTTCCAGTTTATGATGAGAGAGTGTGTTGATAAAGTTCAAACACCTATACTATGGTTTATGACTTAAAATAAAAAAATAGAGCTTGCTTTGAAAGCAGTCTGTTTCCTTGGGTTTTCCAGATGTACCAAAGCTGGTTCTGTGAATAGATTAGCGAGCTGCTCATGCTTATTGGCTTGGCAGCATGAGCTCAGATAGTTTAGTCTGACCTTGAACTGGCAGTTCAAGCTCTGCTCTCTGCCTGCTCCATGCTGTATATTTTAAGCATTGTACGATATGGAGGTGTCTTAATCAAACCTTTACCATAAATCAGCCATGAAAATAAGCACGGGCAGATGTGCCAGAGACTAAAGGAAATCAAGTCAACTAAATGAGAATCAAGCGGTGAGTCTAGAGGGATGTTATTACATTCTGCCCCTTTTCATCTGGTTTGACAGGAATATCCGAACAGAGACTCTGACTGAAGTTGCTACAGACAGATGTTCAAATTCCCTTAGCTTACTTAGCCTTCCCTGGAGCAGCAAAAAGCTGTTACAGTGGAATTGCCCTGGGTACCAATGATTGAAATTAATATGTGATTTTGAGGCATAGGTTAGAGAAAATATTTGTGAGCCTGGCATTGAAAAATATTAAGATTTTATTAAACCTGATGATGAAAATGTTAAATCTAATACAGAGAGGGTGCTTGATCTGTTCCCAGGAGTACTTTGATGCTAGCCGTGTAAATGTCTCCCCTCTTGATGCTGATGGGGGTGAATCTGTACTCATCCAGCTGATGACAGTGGGCAGGCATTTCTTAGGGGAATAATCAGCTTACAAAAGTAGACAATATTGTATGTTTTTTAAAACTGAACTTGCCTGGTAAAAATTTTAACTAATCTGTAAAACTATGTTTTAGATGGGTTGTCAAGCTGCAGCCTACAGGCCAACTGTGTCTGACACCTGTCCTTGTAAATACAGTTTAATTTACTGAGTGGTGTGCGTGAAGGCAATTAGATGAATATGTTTTTATGAGCAGTGACCAGTGCCCCTAGCTGACAATGTTCCCTTGTTTCTGAACACAGCAAAATGGTCATTATTCTAGATTTTCCAGTTTATGATGAGAGAGTGTGTTGATAAAGTTCAAACACCTATACTATGGTTTATGACTTAAAATAAAAAAATAGAGCTTGCTTTGAAAGCAGTCTGTTTCCTTGGGTTTTCCAGATGTACCAAAGCTGGTTCTGTGAATAGATTAGCGAGCTGCTCATGCTTATTGGCTTGGCAGCATGAGCTCAGATAGTTTAGTCTGACCTTGAACTGGCAGTTCAAGCTCTGCTCTCTGCCTGCTCCATGCTGTATATTTTAAGCATTGTACGATATGGAGGTGTCTTAATCAAACCTTTACCATAAATCAGCCATGAAAATAAGCACGGGCAGATGTGCCAGAGACTAAAGGAAATCAAGTCAACTAAATGAGAATCAAGCGGTGAGTCTAGAGGGATGTTATTACATTCTGCCCCTTTTCATCTGGTTTGACAGGAATATCCGAACAGAGACTCTGACTGAAGTTGCTACAGACAGATGTTCAAATTCCCTTAGCTTACTTAGCCTTCCCTGGAGCAGCAAAAAGCTGTTACAGTGGAATTGCCCTGGGTACCAATGATTGAAATTAATATGTGATTTTGAGGCATAGGTTAGAGAAAATATTTGTGAGCCTGGCATTGAAAAATATTAAGATTTTATTAAACCTGATGATGAAAATGTTAAATCTAATACAGAGAGGGTGCTTGATCTGTTCCCAGGAGTACTTTGATGCTAGCCGTGTAAATGTCTCCCCTCTTGATGCTGATGGGGGTGAATCTGTACTCATCCAGCTGATGACAGTGGGCAGGCATTTCTTAGGGGAATAATCAGCTTACAAAAGTAGACAATATTGTATGTTTTTTAAAACTGAACTTGCCTGGTAAAAATTTTAACTAATCTGTAAAACTATGTTTTAGATGGGTTGTCAAGCTGCAGCCTACAGGCCAACTGTGTCTGACACCTGTCCTTGTAAATACAGTTTAATTGGGACACGGTCCCAGCCCTTTGTCCACACATGGCAGATTTTGCAAGGACAGAGTTGGGTATCTGTGATGGGGATCATGTCACCACAAAGCCTAAAATATTTAGTGTCTGGCCCTTGATGGAAAAAAATGCACTGAACCTTGATCAATAACAACCTTTTTCAGAAAGACAAATGCCATGCGACATCACTTACATGGGGAACCTACAATATGACACAAGTGTATTTATCTATGAGATAGAGCAGCTCGCAGACATAGAGAAGAGAACTGTGGTTGACAAGGGGGTGGAGGGAGGGCTGGACGGGGAGTCTGTGATCAGCAGGGGCAAGCCTCTGTGTATCTGTGCTGTGCCGTGTTGAGTCGCTCAGGCGTGTCTGACGCTGTGAGATCCCATGGACTGTAGCCCACCAAGCTCCTCTGTCCATGGGGTTCTCCAGGACAGAGTACTGGAGTGAGCTGCCATGCCCTTCCCCAGGGGATCATCACAAACCGGGGAGCAAACCCAGGTCTCCTGCATTGCAGGTGGACTCTTTACCTTCTGAGCCACCATAAATGACAAGGTTCTACTGCGTAACACAGGGGATTTGTATTCAATATCCTGGGATGAGCCATGACAGAAAGAATATGAAAAAGAATATATGTGTACATATAACTGAATCACTTCACTGTGCAGCAGAAATTAACACAGCATTGTAAACCATCTACACTTCAATGAAATAAATTTAAAAAAACAACCTCTTTCAGAAATACCTCTTTTTTCACAGAAAAGAATGTTCTTCTGCAGTTGTCAATGTGCTACATCAGCATACATAATTATTAATATTAATTTCATATTTTTTACCCAAAAGAGAGCCTCACTATTACTAAAAGTTTCTGAGTCCCAAAGAGTGGGTCCCAAGTTTTTTTTTTTTTCCTCTTCTTTTTTGAGTTTTGATACTTTGTCAAGTCAAACTCTGTCTCAAATGATTTCCCCATTTCAGCAGGATGCAGAGCGTGACATCCGCCGTGTCCCGGGGAAGCGCGGCTACATAATGGATGAATCTTCAGCAAGATCTGAGCCCTTGAATACGCAATTACACTTTGGGCTTAAAATGGAAAGAGCCACGTTTGGAAGCAACTCGAAGTTTCCCAAAATATTTGTTTGCAGTTCTAATTTCAATAATTAACATACGGATTAAAACGTTTTTCTTATCTTCAAATTCCAGCAGTGAGGTCAACACCTCATAGCTACAGAGGAAGAAAACGCCTTTAGAACTTCCAGAATCAGAGCCAGCAGTGAAGTCTCAGCAGCAGGCTGTGTGCAGAGGCTCAGCGGCCGCGCCGTGCCCAGGCCTGCAGCCTGGCGCGGCCCGAGACAGGCTGTTTTCCTTCCTTTTTCTTGAGTGTTCTATTCAGCAACCCTCTCACAGGAGTAAGGGAGGAAAAGCAGAATGTTCTTTTCATCCCCCGGCCCGTAAAATGGGCAACTCTATCCCCCCTTTATTGTTTATCCGTCTTTTTCTATCCTTTCTCCCCGAACCCAGCTGCCTAACAGGAAAGTTCTGGCCACATGCGCACAGCCCGGGCTCTCAAACAGCCCCGACTCGGGCTTGTGGGCTTTCCAGCGGCTGTGTTTGCCCCTTGCTTTCTTCCTGAAGTGGAAGCACATCGGCAGACAGAGGACAAAGGGCACTTTTGCTGAGAGAACTTCTCTGAGCTTCTGGGCTCCCTTGCAGCAGAAAGGCTCGGTTACTGCTTTGCAATTTCCATCTCCTCCCTGTGTGTCCTTACTATTAATATCAATAGGAAGAATCGAGGCCGCTTCCAGGCGGGCTTGTGGCTGAAAAGAATCCCTTCCTCCAACCTCAGATATGAAAGTTGAGGTCTGCTTTTTTCTCGTGTCATAGGCAAGGTTGACGGCTGTGATGTTGGCTATTCTGACATCAAATCTGTTCCCAGATCTCTTGACATAAAGCAGAGCTCGCCACAAGCGGGGCTGACCATCCAGGACAGCAGGCGCCACGTGACATTAACAGTGTGGTCCTGTGACCGGATCAGAGCTCACTGAACATCCTCGGCCCTGCCTGTGTGCTAGATGGTCAAGTCACTAGGGCAGGCAGCTGATCAATAATTCCACCCATGAACACCAGCCAGTTTAACACAGAACTTAGAACTATGAAACTGGAGGACATGGAGCTATATCTACCTATTTTAATTCGATCACGGTCTCTGCTGTATAAATAACCCTTCCTCAGAGGCTCCTGCTGGAACAGTTGAATCTGCCTCTTTACCTTAGCCCTTTGCAGACTTGCCTCTTCTGAGTTTATTTGGATTTTATACCCTTGGCATTTAAACAAATATTATTTGGGTATAGTTGATTTACAATATTTCTAGTATACAGCATGGTGATTTAGTTTTACACGTATATACATATTCTTTTTCGGATTCTTTCCCGTTATAGTCTGTTACAAGATGTTGAGTACAGTTCGCTGTATGATATAGAGGCCCTCCTTTGTGTTATATATAGTAGTGTATGTCTCTTATTGCCAAATACCTTTCCCCTTTTGTAAGCATAAGTTTCTTTTCTATGTCTGTGGGTATATTTCTGTTTGGTAAATAAGTTTATTTGGATTATTTTGTAGATTCCACGTGTAAGAGGTGTCATATGATATTTGTCTTTCTCTATCTGACTTCGCTTGGGCTTCCTAGCTGTCGCTAGAGGTAAAGAACTCTCCTCCCAGGGCAGGAGACATAAGAGATGCAGGTTCAGTCCCTGGGTGGGGAAGATCCGATGGAGGAGGGCGGGGCAACCCATTCCAGTATTCTTGCCTGAAGAGTCCCAGAGACAGCGGAGCCTGGCGGGCCACAGTCCTTGGGATCGCAGAGTCACACAGGACGGAGCAACTTAGCATGCATCCTTACATCTGACTTCACTTAATAGGATAATCTCTAGGTCCACCCATGTTTCTGCAAATGATATTATTTAATTCTTTTCCTGGCTGAATGGTCTCCCATTGTGTGTGTGCTTTTGTGTCGATCTCCCATTTTTATCCACCTGGCTGTTGATGGACATTTAGGTCGCCTCCATGTTCTGCGATTGTAAATAGTCCTGCGATGAACACAGGGGTGCCTGTATCTCTGACATATATTTTTTCCATATATATGCCCAGGAGTCGGATTCCTGGATCTTATAGTAACTCTGTTTACCCTTGGCAATTTTTTAAGGTCTCTGAGATAAACAATCATTTGGGGTTAATTTCTAGGTTTCTTTTACATTACATCTGAGGAAATTGCCTTGCTTTGTTCCATGGCTATTTGCTAAGCTTCCCTGCGCTGGTGTTTTCTGCTCGCCCTTCTGATCCATTCCTGCTCTTCCCCCTAGTGCTGCGCTGGGGGGCTGACCTCTGGCCTGAACTGCTGGGCTCCCTTGACCCTGCTTTCCATGGCTTGGCCAGTGGATGACTTCAGCAGGAGGGGACCGCGGTCTGAGGCATGTGTCCCTGCTCCCTCCTGTTGCGGGCTGTGTGCCTGGGGCCATTCCTTTGCCTCCTAGACCAAAACTCCTGGGGGGCCCCCCCGGGGGCCTCAGCCCTCCTTGACCTGCGGCCTCTGTGCGCTCCCCTGTCCTCCTTGGGCCTCAGGACTGATTCTGGGTGCCCCCAATCCACTGTTGATTTCCTTTCTCCACACGGAGTCTGTACAAAAAATAGAAGAAGAAAAGGAACAACCCCCACCCCACCCTCCCCAAAAAACTTACTCTTCGAGTTGAATTCTCTTTATGCTGGGACCTGAACCAGACAACTTACTGCGTGCTAGGAACTGTAATAGCTCAGAATACAGTGAATACAACATCAAAAAATCCGACCTGTGTCATCAGTCTTTTATAGGAGAAAATGACAATAAAAATATAGAAATAAATAAGTCAATGAATAATATGTTAATGGAGCAATCAAGTGATATAAAAAAGACCAAAGGGAGAGTCAGCGAGGGCTGAGACAAGATTATCAGAATTTTAAATATAGTGAGGAGGGAAGGTCTAGATGGGAAATGGACATGCTATTTGTATTTCTGTTTTAGTATTATTTAGTATTAAGTATTCTTCTTAGGGGGAATCAGGTAGAATGTCCAAAGGAATCCTACTTCCCTTAGCTCCACCTAGAATTTCTCCCTTGAGAAATTTTGATTTTGTGTCTGTGAGTTCTGTTTTTAAGATTTCTGATGTGATCACTTGGAATCAATGTCTAATTTCTTTAGAAACCATCATTTAAGAACATTGCCTGCATTTGCTCAAAATGCGTCGGTGAGTGGGTGGTTCCTCATCTGTCTTCCCAGGGGCACAGGGGCAAGAGGGAAAATGAGTCAGTTTGTTAGAATCTCAGCAAAATGTGATGGTGTTTGAAGCGGGTGGCAATGGTGGAGGAGAGGAGATGCAGTTGATCATGAATTTATTTCAAACTTGAAATGATGAGTTATATGTGGTGTGTGAAAAAAAAATTAGGAAAAAATGCAAAAGCCTGAGACTCTGTGCCCGGGCAGTGGGCAGGATGAAGCGGATTGCAGGTGGAGCAGGTTCTGAAGAGAAGCGATGGCGTTTCCGCTTGGCTGTTTCAGTGAGATGCCTCGGGCGTGACTGAGTTTCAAGTTCACAGAAGGGGCACAGAAAGAGGAGAAAAACTGGAGTGTAACGTGAAAACCAAGGAGCTAGATGACGGGAGCGTGGAGGCCCATGGAAAAGTAGAGAGGCCCACGGAGGTGACCAACAGCTGCTCTTCTGTTGCTGAAACGCAGTCAATAAAAGTGCCTGTGGAGAAACGATCAGGAAGAAAGGCAAACGACTGGGAGAGTCTGGCGTCAACCAGGCTGAGAACTGCTCCCCGTGACTGGCTGCAGTTCGACAGTTTGTCAAGGACAAGGTCCCGTGAGGAGCATTTTGTGACGTGCACTCTTCCAGCTATGCTTGGAGTAGAAAGACCCTTAAAAGCAGACGAAACACACACACACTGTGCATATGTATGTGTGTACATGCAGGCCTCCCAGGTGGCTCAGTGGTAAAGAGTCTGCCTGCCAATGCAGGGAAGCAGGAGATGCGGGTTCAATCCCTGGATTGGGGAGATACCCTGGAGGAGGCAATGGCAACCGACTCTGGTATTCTTGCCTGGGAAATTCCATGGACAGAGGAGTCTGGTGGGCTACAGTCCATGGGGTTGCAAAGAATCAGACAAGACTTACTGGCTGAACACACACTCACATATACACATATATACATTAATTCATATATATATACATAATATATATAAATAACACAAATATGTGTGTACTATATATATGTGCATCAGTTCAGTTCAGTCGCTCAGTCGTGTCCGACTCTTTGCAACCCCAGGAATTGCAGCACGCCAGGCCTCCCTGTCCATCACCAATTCCCGGAGTTCACTCAGACTCGCGTCCATCGAGTCCGTGATGCCATCCAGCCATCTCATCCTCTGTTGTCCCCTTCTCCTCCTGCCCCCAATCCCTCCCAACATCAAAGTATTTTCCAATGAGTCAACTCTTCGCATGAGGTGGCCAGAGTACTAGAGTTTCAGCTTTAGCATCATTCCTTCCAAAGAAATCCCAGGGCTGATCTCCTTCAGAATGGACTGGTTGGATCTCTTTGCAGTCCAAGGGACTCTCAAGAGTCTTCTCCAACATCACAGTTCAAAAGCATCAATTCTTCGATGGTCAGCCTTCTTCACAGTCCAAGTGTCATATCCATACATGACCACAGGAAAAACCATAGCCTTGACTAGATGGACCTTAGTCGGCAAAGTAATGTCCACTTTGAATATGCTATCTAGGTTGGTCATAACCTTTCTTCCAAGGAGTAAGCATCTTTTAATTTCATGGCTGCAGTCACCATCTGCAGTGATTTTGGAGTGACTCGCGTCCATCGAGTCCGTGATGCCATCCAGCCATCTCATCCTCTGTTGTCCCCTTCTCCTCCTGCCCCCAATCCCTCCCAACATCAAAGTATTTTCCAATGAGTCAACTCTTCGCATGAGGTGGCCAGAGTACTAGAGTTTCAGCTTTAGCATCATTCCTTCCAAAGAAATCCCAGGGCTGATCTCCTTCAGAATGGACTGGTTGGATCTCTTTGCAGTCCAAGGGACTCTCAAGAGTCTTCTCCAACATCACAGTTCAAAAGCATCAATTCTTCGATGGTCAGCCTTCTTCACAGTCCAAGTGTCATATCCATACATGACCACAGGAAAAACCATAGCCTTGACTAGATGGACCTTAGTCGGCAAAGTAATGTCCACTTTGAATATGCTATCTAGGTTGGTCATAACCTTTCTTCCAAGGAGTAAGCATCTTTTAATTTCATGGCTGCAGTCACCATCTGCAGTGATTTTGGAGCCCGAAAAAATAAAGTCTGACACTGTTTCCACTGTTTCCCATCTATTTCCCATGCATGTACACACAGTATACATATAACATTACATGCACTATATATATGTGCATAAAATATACATATATACACACATGCACCATAACTCACATAATAAATGTATTTCATGTATGTCTGTGTGAAGAAAGATTGATTTCATCCAGTACTGTGTTTTGTACTATATTTTTATTAGCTACCTCTTCTCAAAATCTTTAACAAAATGTAAGTAAACAGAACTAACCTCAGAGTAAACTGGAGCTATCAGCACAGCTCATTCACGTGATCTAGATCGGCCCATAGCCCTTCAGTTATACTTAACAGAAGTTTACATGCCATCACGTCACGTTTATTCTGAAAACAAGTCCTCATTCTCTACCCGTTGCACAAACGATAAAGAAAAGGTCTGCGTAAATAGACAGTGTCCTTTATGTAGGAGGGCTCCAGTTCTGTTCTGGCCTATAACTCACGTGGATGGTTTTTCCTGAAATGCATAGGAAGGAGGGAACTAGAAAAGCTTTCACCGGACTCTGATGAATGCAGTGATTGTAGTTTCCTGTAAAAATGGGAGAGAAATGAAATCCAGACTCACAGCACTAAAATGCTGGAAGCGGCAGGGAAAGCCTTAGTTGCACAGCGGGCGAGTGACATGGGCTCTGGCGCCTTATCTTCAGAAGAAGCCAGCTTCTAGGGGGACGCAGCCGGCTCGCCCTGCACCATGCTTGATTAATGCCCTGGGGGTGCAGGTGCAATCTCAGCTTGAGCTGGGCCATGTGCGATGGCCAAGTGCAACGTTTCATCAACTGAAACCTTACAGGGAGGAAAACAAGTCATTCTGAGCCACTGTAAGGACTAGATTATAAACACATCCTAGAGAAACGGTATGCTAAATTACTTTCCAGGATGGATATGGGAAGGGGTTTGGGGAGTGGCTTTTGGCAACAACGTTGCTCATTTATTAAAAGACCTGGACTACCAACACTGTAATGGCCTATGCGGGAAAAAAGTCTAGAAAGAGAGTGGATATATTTATGTGTATAACTGAGTCACTTCGGTGCACACCTGAAACGAAACAGCGCCGTAAATCAACTATACTCCAGTAAAAATTTTTTTAAATTAATGCAAATTAGAAAAAAAGATCTAGAAGCCACTGAGAAAGGCTCAGTGAGAACTCTGGTGGAGCCTGGACACGGCAAACGTCACGGTGTCTCCAGCAGTTGCCTATAGTGGGTTTCCTCTGAAACAAAATGGTTATTGGAGTGTATCCAACACCACTGCCCGAGCCATTTTCTCCTGTTCCCCGTCTCTCACTCCACTGACACGGAGGAACTTGCCAAATGAGGTGCTGAGGAATGATTTTATGAGGTTACACGGTAATCAGTATTGAAAGGAAAATTAGACAGAAAGCTTGAAAATTACACGCAGCATGCCTGAAACGTGTTTACTCTGCCCAGCTTCACCTGCAGTTCCTATCGTGGTCTTTGGAGGCAGATGAGCTGCACAGAGACAGTGGTCTCTCTTGTTTTGGTCCAGAAATATGAGAGGAGAACGGTCACATCAGACTGTCAGGGAGGGGGAATGCTAGCTGGGATTGCCAGCCAGTCAAGTTTTCTGGCACAGAGTAGGCACCTGGTGTTTGCTGATGAAATTATAGATCCGATCAATGAATGATTGCAGTGTTGAGTTTACTCTCAACTCTTCACATTCCTTAGTTTACCCATATCAGTCCCTTGCTCAATAGCATTAATTATTCACTCTGATATTGGCTCATTCATCCAGTTAGTGGGTCAGTTAGTCTACCAATCAACAAATACGCATTAACTGCCTATCAGATGCTAAACGTTAGACTAAGTTCTTGGAATAGAAATGGAAAAGCCATAGTCACAATTTAAGGGGTTCTTGCTAAATCAGACTCAGAGAAATAGATAGTAATTCTCAACAACAACAAAAAGATGCTGGTTCAGGTACAGCAAAAGGCAGAGGAGCAGAACTGGGAACTAATTCCAGGACCTACTACAAAATGAAAACGGATGTTCTTCTGTTGAAACATTAGACATTTCAGGCTGGCTGTAGCGGAATGTTGACCAAGCACCTTCCAGGCGAGGCGCTGCGCTGCCCTGAGGCAGCTGCCACAGCGCTGGCCCCGGGGAGAGGGCGGGCGTCTTGTGTGGACGTTCCTGGAGCGTCTTCCTGGAGCCTTTCCAAGTGCGTGGAGCATGTTTCAGAGAAGACGTGGGGTCTGCTTGGCGAGTTTGGGATGAGAAACAAATAACTAAACATGTGAAACACTTGCATTTCTTTGCAACTGTAAAAAGGCAAATGCTGTGGCCAGAACATAGTTGGTTCAAAAGGAGATTGAAATCAGAGACCGGAGAGGCCGCACCGCAACACAGAAAGTAAACGAGAGGCAGGTCCTGACCGTCCTTGTGGCCAAGCTCAGGAGCACGCTGTCTTTCTTCTGTTTGTTCTATTGAGGGGTGTGTGTGTATGTGTGTGTGTGTGTGTGTGTGTGTGTAGGGGTGTGTGT
>SJYC01084557.1:0-84572 GCA_006408675.1 Madoqua kirkii | reverse complement strand
CAAGGCTATATACTGTCACCCTGCTTATTTAAGTTCCATGCAGAGTACATCATGAGAAACGCTGGGCTGGAGGAAGCACAAGCTGGAACCAAGATTGCTGGGAGAAATATCAATAACCTCAGATATGCAGATGACACCATCCTTATGGCAGAAAGTGAAGAAGAACTAGAGTCTCTTGATGAAAGTGAAAGAGGAGAGTGAAAAAAGGTGGCTTAAAGCTCAACATTCAGAAAACTAAGATCACGGCATCCAGTCCATCTTTTATTTTGGGGGGCTCCAAAATCACTGCAGATGGTGACTACAGCCATGAAATTAAAAGACGCTCACTCCTTGGAAGGAAAATTATGACCAACCTAGACAGCATATTAAAAAGCAGAAACATTACTTTGTCAACAAAGGTCCATCTAGTCAAGGCTATGGTTTTTCCAGTAGTCATGCATGGATGTGAAAGTTGGACTATAAAGAAAGATAAGCACCGAAGAATTGATGCTTTTGAACTATGGTGTTGAAGAAGACTCTTGAGAGTCCCTTGCACTTCACGGAGATCCAACCAGTCCATCCTAAATCAGTCCTGTGTGTTCGCTGGAAGGACTATGTTGAAGCTGAAGCTCCAGTACTTTGGCCACCTGATGCGAAGACTGACTCATTTGAAAAGACCTTGATGTTTGTAAAGATTGAAGGCAGGAGGAGAAGGGGACAACAGAGGATGAGATAGTTGGATGGCATCACTGACTCAGTGAATATGAATCTGAGTAAACTCTAGGAGTTGGTGATGGACAGGGAAGCCTGGAGTGCTGCGGTTCAGGGGTTGCAAAGTTTGGACATGACTGAGCGACTGAACTGAACACTATATTTGGTACATTTAAAAATGGTTAATAGTGACTTCCCTGGTGGTTCAGTGGCTAAGATTCTGTGCTCCCAATGCAGGGGGCCCAGGTTCCATTTCTGGTCAGAGAACTAAATCCCACATGCGAAAACTAAGACTGATGCAGAGAAATAAATTTTAAAAAATGAAAATACTCAGTGACTCTGAGCTGTTGTTAATATTCATTATAAACTGTGACAAAAGTAGAGTTGTATAATCCCTAGCCTATCAAAGAGATGTGAGACCCATACCTAACAATAGATTTCAAGACCCCAGTAGGGGGGAAATAAGGATGTCATAAACAGGTATCCTTCTATCCCAGAATTAAGGTTTTAGAACTACTGTGTATCAGTATATAAAACTCACCTCAGATGCCGTGGGTCTCTTGATTCCAGATGCTGTTTAAAAAATAAAAATAAAATAATAACTATAAATATGTACACACATTCACATGATCTCTATCAAGCTCACTGAAACAATTAGGATTTGAGTCAAACTAAACCTGACAATGGGTTCCTGCTTCAGTGATACCAGATCCTTTTGGATAGGGATTTTAAATGTCCCTTCCTTTTCCTCATCCATGCTCACATAGCCCTTATACATATTCCAGCCTTTTTCTAGTTCCTTTTTCTTATCCAGGTGTTCCTATTTTCTCTAGGAAATACATCCATTCTTGACACATTTAACCATCAGAGCCCAAAGTGTCTCATTTGATACCATGGTTGAAAGAGAAAGGGCATAAGAGATACCAGAGTTAGCAGACAGCCTAGACTTGACTGTTCTTCCCATAGAGCTAAAGGGTAAGAAGCTTTAGAGCGTATCTATGGTGCTTTGAACTCTA
Source organism: Madoqua kirkii (assembly GCA_006408675.1). Classification (NCBI taxonomy): domain Eukaryota; kingdom Metazoa; phylum Chordata; class Mammalia; order Artiodactyla; family Bovidae; genus Madoqua; species Madoqua kirkii. The sequence continues at coordinate 82,866 of SJYC01084557.1, read as the reverse complement.
CTAATTATTTCAGAAAAAAAGGTAAAAAGTTGATCTAGAGAAGCTTTATTTACAACAGCCAAGATATGGAAGCACCTAAGTGTTCATCAACAGATCAATGAATAAAGCAGCTGTGGGTGTTTGTGTGTGTGCATGTGTGTGTGTGTATCTGTATGCAATAGAATACCACTCAGTCATAGAAAAGAATGAAATCTTACACTCTGCAACAATGTGGATGGCCCTAGAGTACTATGCTTAGTGAAATAATTCAGAGAAAAACAAACACTTTATGTTATCACTGCTATGTGAAATCTAAAAAATAAAACAAACGTATGTAAAAAAAACAGACTCACAGACAACTAACGGTTACCAGTGGGAAGTGAAAAGGGCAGAAGGGCAAGCTGCGGTAGGGGTGAGAGACACAAACTATTATGTATAAAATAAATAAGCAAGGATATATTGTACAGCATAAGGAAATATAGCCGTTACTATGCAGTAATTTTAAATGGGATATAGTTTATAAAAATATTGAATAATTAACTGTATACCTAAAACTAAAATAATATTGTCAATCAACTATCCTTCAATTAAAAAAAGAGTTGGTCTGTAGAGATGAAGAAGCTATGGATGGGAAAATGCAATGATGAAAAAATGAAAAAGCATTCAGTGCAAGCAAAACCTGATTCTATATCCTTACATCTTCATCTTGATCCTGCTGTAAATGCAACAGGAATTTGTTGTTTACTTACTAAATATTTAATCTGCAGATGTATAAGATATGTGTGTAGTTAAATATTATTTATGACTTTTATCAGTTTAAATACAGAAAAGATTTCAAGAATATGTTTAGAAAGTGTCTAAAAGACCACTATCCATAGAAAACTACTCCAAAAGGTTAAATCTTTATTTTCTTAAGGTTAAGTCAGTTCTTAAGGGTATGCTGTCCTAAAAGACTTCACCCATGATCACTCTGGAGACACATGATCATTCAGGCAGACAGACCTTTCTCCCCTTCATATTGAAAACTGTTGGTCTTTTTCTTCAAAGACTACTGATATATTGCTTGGATCTAGTTCAAGAATTCAAAGAGAATAAAGATTAGCCACATTAAAGAAAATTAAAAAGAATCCAGGAACTTCCCTGATGGTCCAGTGGTTAAGATTCCACCTTCCACAGCAGAGGATGCAGGTTTGACCCCTGACTGAGTAACGAAGATCCCACATGCCACAGAACAACTAAGCCCATGTACTGCAACTCCTGAGCATCCACACAAGAGAGTCCGTGTATCACAACCAAAGAGTTCACATGATGCAACAAAGATCCAGTGTTGTGCAACTAAGACCTGATTCAGCCAAGTAAATAATAAACTAAATAAATTTAAAAAAAGAAAGAAGAATCCAAATGGGGTGAATCCTCAATAACATAAGTTAGTAGCTGAGTAAGAAAATCTCAGTTCTGGTCCATATGTAAGGTCTAATGGTAAAAGCATTTCTGGTACTAATAAGCAGAGCAGCAAAATTTCCTTCATGAGTCAGAGTAGCAAAATTATGGGGAACAGATGGTTTTCATTCCTCTTTCCAAAAAAGGAGGTAAGAAAAATGTCATCTAGCTGTTAGGAAGATGTGCTACATAAAATGACCCAGAAAATTAGAAAAACAGCAAAGCCCAAAAATCTGTTTCTTGCAGGATGCTTCATCTTCAATCAGGTCAAGTTCAGGTAGGCGAAAGACCTGGAACCTAAGACTGGAACCATAAGCTAAAGCTTCCAAGAAACAATAAGTCAGTACAACTCAGATTCAAGATTAAAATGCTAACTTAACTGTAAAATTTAAGGCACTCGCTAACAAAAAATTAGTCAAATCCTTTGAATCTTAAAACCCTACAGATGAGAGCCAACATGCTGAGCTCGGTTCAGATCCCTGTTGTATGTGTGTGTGTTAGTCATTCAGTCATGTCTGACTCTCTGCAACTCCTTGTACTATAGCCCACTAGGCTCCTCTGTCCATGGAATTCTCCAGCCAAGAATACTGGAGTGGGTTGCCATTCCCATCTCCAGGGGATTTCCCAACTCAGGGATCAAACCCGGATCTCCCATACTGCAGGCAGACTGAGCCACAAGGAAGTCCTCAATTCCCTGTTACTACAGGCAAATTATTTCCTATTAATAACTAAAAAAGAAGAATCTATATTAGAAGGTTTATGTAAAGATTACATGAGATAAACTAAATCAAAGTACTTCATGGATTGTGATGTGCTCCACAAATATGTTGTCAAATATGAGTTCCATGGAAGAGCAAAGTTGGGCCCTCAGGAAGGTTTAATGTTCAATTACCTAGACTATCATGAAATTCTAATTAGCACCTCAAGGCTGCTCCCCAAACCCTTAGCCTCCCCATATCCCCAACAAACCCTTGTGCAAGTATACACAAAACAGAATTAGTGATTCTCAATGAAGAAATCCGCATCCTTTCAGCTGAGAAAACAACACTGATTCTGGACTCCTTGGTCAGTACTTGGCTTACTTCTTCCTCTTTTACCCTAAAGGAAGAGGTATGGAGGGATCTGACAGAACCAAGAGCCAATATTCAATCCTAGGCTGACAGTTTCTTCTAGAACAGAAAAACCTCTTCATGTAAGGAGTCACTGGACCAAGTTAAACAATGAATCAAAAAAGCAGGTAAGTGAGTTCAAGGCAGAGCTTAAGTCTGGGGCCTTCTTACTCCCTAAAAAGTTCTACCTTGCTACCTTTCCTAGTTTTATCTCATAAACACATAGCTCCAGGGCTGCTACACTCTTGCAAAGTACCCAGAATAAGGGTGGGAGGACTTAATTCAGTGGAACATGGTGCCAATTAGCTATCTGCAACTGCAAAACTTGGATTAATCCTCAAAACACTACAGCTGAGGCAGCGGGAAGGATACTGGGGTCTGAATAATAATAGGATTGGGGTCCAGTAGTTAAGAATCCATCATGCAATACAGGGGACACTGGTTTGATCCCTAATCTGGGAAGATCTCACATGCCAAAGGGCATATAAGCCAGTGAGCCACAAGTACTAAGCCCATGCACCTAGAATCTGTGCTAGCAACGAGAGAAGCCACTGCAGTGAGAAGCCCATTAAGAGTAGCCTCTGCTCACAACAACCACAGAAAGCTAGCGTGCAGTGACAAAAACCCAACACAGCCAAGAATAAGAATTATTTAAAAATAATACTCAAAACAAGTAACAACAAGGCACCAGGGCGGAGAATCAAGAACCAAGGCTCATTCTCTTCCTTGTCTGAAGTTTTGCTCCGAGGGTACAGGTTAGGACTCCCAAACTACCAAAGAATGGATAGGAAGAGAAAAGCAGAGAATCATTATCAATGTTGCTCTAACGTCCAGCTTGGTAGAGAAGAAACCCAATAAACAGCAGAGTAACATTTTAGGGAACAAAGTACCACTGCTACGGCTTGATGGACTGGGTCCCTTGGCTCATGTCAATGAGAAAATGCCTACTGAGACTGAAGAGTCACCAGCACTGTGCCTGTTCACCTCTTCTCAATCAAGCTTTCTCTTTAGAAGGAACAGCAGCAAAACAGAGGAAAGCAGAGATTCGGGGGTGGGGGACTGGAAACAAAAAGAAGAGAAAAGAATACCAATTCAGGAATGGCAACACCCATCCCTAGTCTGGGAAGATCTCACACGCCGTAGGGCATATAAGCCCGTGAGCCACAACTGCTAAGCCCATGCACCTAGAATCTGTGCTCAGCAAGGAGAGAAGCCACTGCGGTGAGAAGCCCGTAAGAGGAGACTCTGCTCATAGGAAGCCAATGTTTAAGGAGAATGAGATTTATCCCTAAGTTAGGATAAGATTAGAGTATCAGTCAACAGAAAGTTTGCTTTCTAGCACCTGTGTAAAAAAATACTCTGTTAAGTATAAACTATCATCTTATAATCCATACCCACAATCCATATATAGCATCCTTTTTTGAGGTGAGGAAACTGCAGGTCAAGAAGCAACAATTAGAACCAAACATGAACAACAGACTGGTTCAAAACCGGGAAAGGAGTACGTCAAGGATGTAGCCATTGTCACCCTGTTTATTTATCTTCTATGCAGAGAAATCATGCGAAATGCCAGGCTGGATGAATCGCAAGCAGGAATCAAAATTGCAAGGAGAAATATCAATAACCACACTTGTGAAGATACCATCACCCTTACGGCAGAAAGCAAAGAAGAACTAAGAGCCTCTTGAAGGTGAGGCAGAGTGAAAAACCTGGCTTAAAATTTAATACTAAAAAAACTAAGATCATGGCATCGGTCTCATCACTTCATGGCAAATATGTGGGAAAACAATGGAAAACAGTGACAGACTTTATTTTCTTGGGCTCCAAAATCATTGCAGACAGTGACTGTAGCCATGAAGTTAAAAGATGCTTGCTCCATGGAAGAAAAGCTATGACAAACCTAGGCAACATATTAAAAAGCAGAGACATCACTTTGCAAACAAAGGTCTGACTAGTCAAAACTATGGTTTTTCCAGTAGTCATGTACAGACATGAGAGTTGAGCCAGAAAGAAGGCTGAACGCTGAAAAATCGATGCTTTCGAACTGTGCTGGAGAAGACTCTTGAGAATCCCTTGGACTGCAAGATCAAACCAGTCAATCCTAAAGAAAATCAATCCTGAATATTCACTGGAAGAACTGATGCTGAAGCTGAAGCTCCAGTACTCTGGCCACCTCATGCAAAGAGCCGACTCACTGGAAAAGACCTTGATGCTGGGAAAGATTGAAGGCAGGAGGAGAAGGGGATGACAGAGGATGAGATGGTTGGACGGCATCACTGACTCAATGGACCTGAGCAAGCTTCAGGAGATGGTGAAGGACACGGAAGCCTGGTGCGCGGCAGTCCACGAGGTTGCAAAGAGTCGGAGACAACTGAGTGACTGAACAATAACTACTACTGAGTTCCAATGTTAAACTTCCTCCTCCTCAGGGAAAAACGTTTCCTTCATGTTTGTTTGTTTCCTTCATGATCATGTAGTTCCTACTTATTAATAGCATTCTAAACAAAAGCTAATCTTGCTCCACTGGCAGCAAAAAATAAAGCCATGACGAACAGGCTGTGTCAGAAAAATAACTGTTTAAACAGCTTAATTCTAAGTGGGTCAATATATGAAGCAGAGCCAATCATGGTGATTTCTTCAAGTACCAGTTCCTCCGTGGAAAGATGAAAATGTAAAAAGATCTAGGGGACATAAACAAGGACCAATGTATAAAACTGTACTCAATTACATATTTACTAATAAAGACTGGCTTATTGTCCACTAATAACTAAAGAAACAAAAGACGTAGAGAAACAAGTATATACTCACTTTGGGAATTTTCTAAAAATTCTGACCAAGGCAGGCTCAATCTGGCTGAGATCTATAGATATTAATGAAAACTGATTTTTAAATAGAACAAGTCGAGAACTTAGTCCCTTCAGCCACATATGAACCTATATGCCCATTTAAGCTAACAAATCACTAACAATTTATATTAAAAAATCATTCAACAAGGGCCTTTGAGATTTTAACCTATTCTTAATGTGAAAGTTGCTCAGTCATGTCTGATTCTTTGGGACCCCATGGACTATATAGTCCTTGGAATTCTCCAGTCCAGAATACTGAAGTGGGTAGCCTTTCCCTTCTCCAGGGGATCTTCCCAGCCTAGGGATTGAAATCAGGTCTCCTGCATTGCAGGCAGATTCCTTACCAGCTGAGTCACAAGGGAAGCCCAATTCTTAATAGTAAGATGAATTTAACCTATTGTAAGTAAATAAACAGAGCCTAAGGGATGTGCTCAAAATTAAAGCACAAAGGTAGTGATAGAGACAGAACTGGAATTTACATTCCCAACCCCCCAGTTCAATTCTCTTTCTTCTAAACCATATTTTGTTTTCAATTTCCTGGCCACTCAGAGTCTAAGGGGGAAAGTAAAGCACCAAAGGAACAAGAATGCTTTTACAGACTAAATAAATCTTAACAACTGCTAATGGGCAGTATGAACACATATTTTCTTCCCCTGAGGTTTTCCCTTCCCTTCCCACTTTTACTGATATGAGGATAAAGAGTCCTCCTTTGGTTCCTCTCAAAGGAGTTAACAATACCACTACTCTGCTCCTCCAGCAACCGTCATCAATGTCACCAGCAAAAACAATAGGAAAGTACCTTTCTTTTCTTTCAGTGAGATTATACTTGTTTTGAAACAGACAATGCCAGTATTCTAGAGGAGCAGAAGTTGCCTTTCAAAATTGGTACTTGACAGAGCAATTTCACAGATGTTAAGGTCCTCACTAGCAATACAAAGTACCTCTTTTCTTCATAAAAAGAGAACAACTTTAACAGAAAGAAAGTTTTTAATTCTTCTCAGATTAAGAGTTTTCTTTTTGGTGTCAGTGGGACCATGACTCGATCTGATTAAAAGCACAAGAGTTATGATCACTGAATCTGCAATGACAAAAAGAGGGCATCTGATAGGCACTCTTGTTGTTTTAATGATCTTAGAATTGACTGTACAATCAATTACCAATCCTTGGCAAAATTCCACATTAACTTCTAAAATATTTTCTGAAAGAATGATCAATAACTCCAAGTACTACACATGGATGAGCTCAGAATTTTGACAGCAAAATCAGAAGGGGAAGTTCCCCTCTGCACTATTCTTTGTTGAACAACAAATATTTAATCTGGTTTAAAGTCAAGTTAGTTCACACACAGACTTTTAGATTAGTGAGAGAGCAGTAAGGTATTGTGGGTAGTAATGTGGGCTCTGAAATCAGCACACCTAAGCTGGCTAGGTTTGAATACTAGATCCACATTTACTAACTAGATAACCTTGTCAAGTTGGTTAAAACTCTCTAGGCCTTGGTTACCTCATCCATAAAATGGAGATATAATAACATGTACATCATCATAGGATAGTTATGAGAATTAAATCCTATATAGCACTTAACATGTAATAAATGCTCTGTAAATACTAGCAATTATTATTATCATTGTGAATTATAAAACCCCATCTACAGGATGAGAAGGGTCAGGGAAAATGAGAAGCACAAGAGAAAGGGAAAAGAAGGAGAGCCATATTTACTGAAACAGAAGGAAATGGAGTTATGGGAAGACTTCGAGGGAGACAAAAGATAGTCAATGGATTCATCTTATATTGTGGAACTGTGAGAAAAGAAGTTGCTATGTTAAGGTAGCATTTTTTTGGAGAGAGGGGAGAGGGAAATAGAAGCTAAAGTCAAATAATCTTTGCAGTACATTCACAGCCTTCTCAAAAGGCCATGCACACTACTTAAAAAAAAAAATTCGCAATTGTTATGGGGAAGAGGAGTCCGCTGCTAGTTAACTGTAAGGAGCTCATGCTTCTTTAGCACAGATACACGTCAGATCTACCTCTCTTACGGCTGACCCCACAGCACAGAAAGTGGAGACCTAAATGAGGAAAAACAGAAAATTATCACTTACTTCTGGGATTCTACTTGCTTACAACAGAACAAGCGTATTTTTTTAAAAACCCACATTACATCTTTAAAGTTTAAAATTATTAACAGGACCTGACCTGATCCCCAGTACCATACTGTGAAATGTGAGAAGATTTTCTGCAGGTAGAAGCCAAAAAAAAAAAAAAAAAAGGCAGCAGCTCTGGCAAAAAATTCCAGGAGTGATCACAAAACTTACAACCCAAACAATTTCACTACTGCATGATTTCAAGTTGGCAAAACAATTTCAGGTATAAAGCTCCTTGCACACAAGCTTCTATCCTTTTAAAACAGAACGTGTATACATTTTACTTGAGGGTCTTCAACTCGTAAGGGCAATCTGGTAATAGCTAGCAAAAAGCCTTAAAAGCAAATATGTACCATTTGTCCCAGAAATGAGAATTTATCCTAAGAAAATAACTGGTCAAGTGGACAAAGACATATATACAAATATATTTATTGTAGCATTGTATGTAACAACTGTAATTGGAAAGAATCTAAATATACAATATAGGTGATATAAGTTGTGGTATAGTCATAAAATGGAATAGTATAGAACCATTATCTTTATGTTCATTTATGGATAGGCTATCACAATAAACTGTTTAATGGAAAAAGCTAAATAATTATATAGTACAGTATTTTTCTAAAACACTTATCTATAAAGTCACATGTATTTATACACATTAAAAATGTCCAGAAGATTATAGACTAAAATGTTAAAATATGATATTGGATAGTATGATTAAGGTGATATTCTAAGTTTAAGTTTCTATTTTTCCTTATCTATATAAATTTTCTATAACAAACAGGTAATTCAACAATTAAAGAGATATGTGGGAATGGCTTTATTGTTCTGTTTTATAACCCATTTTCTCCAGAAAACTAATGCTCAACAGTTCCACACATACAGATCACCATCAATCCCCTCCCTACACATTAACTTGAGCTCATTACAACATATTATGCTGCTACACAGATAGACTAGAAGGAAAAAAATATGAAAGATGATGTCTAGAAAGCTGCTGACAGATGGAAGCTACAAATAAAGCATGACTCCTATATACTCACTCCCATTCTCCATTATTACTTTGAGATGCCCATACAACCTGAAAGAAGCCTGTTTCAGCGCATATGCTAACAGGTTCTCTCTGAAGAATTTCTCTTTCATATCCTTTAGACTATCAATATCTCTCATAAAACAGGTATCCCTAATTTCAGCGTGATCTCCTGGATATTTGAAAAATAAAGATCTAGCCTCTAAATTATGAAAATTAGCTGAGAAATCTTTAATGTTACTAAAATAATTTCAAGAGAACTGAACCAGCCAGTTAAGTGCCACAGAGGAAATAATCCAATCGATTCTTGCTAAAATACAAAGTTGAATCATCATACTATGTCACAGAAAATTTTTCTGAGTAACTCTGAATAGTCTTAAGGAAGCATTCCATTTTGGTCCTTAGTCCCAGCCTAAATTGTGTTTGTGATGAAAAAGGTACCAAAGGGGCTGGTTTCTGGTCATTTGGCAAAACATCACTAGGACTCTCCATAAACTGGTTTGCAGCTACTAAAGCACCGGCAGCTACGACTTACTGCTGAGAGCAAGGAGAAAATGTAGAGGAAGAAAAGAAAATTAATACAATTCTGAGAAGTGTGAAAAAGGTAAACTTTAGAGGAGAAATGAGTTGGCCTTAAAAGAGATAACAAAAACAGAGATATTTTCAGACAGTACACAGCTCCAAAATAAGAGCTGTCATTCCCCTCCCCCACTCCCCCTCAGCATGTGGAACAAGAGTTGGCCTTAATACCAGAGCCTCTCCCAGTGCTTTCAGAGCAGAAACATTTCCGTCAAAGATGAGATGACATCATCTTCCAGATGAGAAACTAAGAGGCAGCCTATAACTGACTTTAATGCTTGAAGTACACACATAATTTCAGGATGCTAGAACTGGGCCGGATGTGCAATCCTCAGACGAGTTTTGCCTGAACAGGTCATAAAGAAGAGATTCCAGAGACTTAGCTTAATGAGCTACCAATATTACTACATAAATCTGTCAATTCCTACAGAAATCAGAAAGAGACAAGCAGGCTTTCTGGGAGCACAATGATAATTCTGAGAGGGTATTTTGGTTGATAATACTGACAGCCAGAGATTTTTTAAAAAAAGCAAAAACCTGCACAAAACAAAACAGTCATCACCCAGTTATTTCCTGACTATCTTAAACAATCTCTCTAGTCCTCTTTAACCTGAAATACTGAACGCCACTTTAATTATACCCCTGCATGTAGGAGGCATAATAAGTTATCCAAATGAAAATACTCCGAAATGCCAGCCTAATGAGAAGCACTGCTGAGCACACAGCTCTAAGAGACAGTGTTGGGGGTTGGGGGCCAGGCACTGTTACCATACCCTCAGTAAGAACTAAACCAAGTCAATCATGAAAATCAAGCCATATCTTAGAGAAAAGTTAAATTTTGTTAAGTTCAGTTCACTCGCTCAGTCATGTCCGACTCTTTGCGACCCTATGAACCGCAGCACACCAGGCCTCCCTGTCCATCACCAACTCCCAGAGTTTACTCTAACTCAGGTCCATTGAGTCGGTGATGCCATCCAACCATCTCATCCTCTGTTGTCCCCTTCTCCTGCCTTCAATCTTTCCCAGCATCAAGGTCTTTTCAAATGAGTCAGTTCTTCGCATCAGGTGGCCAAAGTATTGGAGTTTTAGCTTCAACATCAGTCCTTCCAATGAATATTCAGGACTGATTTCCTTTAGGATGGACTGGTTGGATTCTGTTCCTAGCAGGTGTCAATTTTTACTAAAACTTTTCTAGAAAAAGGTCTGAAAAGCAAGGATGCTCTTAGAAACAAAAGCTCAAAACTCATTGATTACCAGTCCTGGGGTCAACCTGGCTTGGCTAAGAGCCAAGTAGCAAGGAATGAATCACAAATTTACTAAGATTCATCATGATAACATACAGACTTTATGCAAAGTCTTTGCCACTATTAACAATGTCTTTGAACCTCAGTTTCCTAATTTGGAAAATAAGAGGATTAAATTAAAATATCTCTACATTTCCCTTTAATAAACTTTTGCTTCTAGTTCTATAAGCCACATTTCATGATTCTCAGTCCACAAATATGTATCTCTTAGCACTAAAATTCTGGTTGAAATTTGGGGGATGGGGGGTTGGATATCTGAGTCCTTCTTTAAAAGACCTGAGTCTCTTAGATAAGCCAATCCAAAGCTAAGGAGCAGTTAAGATTTCCAGCAGTTCACCACCTCCCAATTCTATTTCCAAACCTGGTTCTATCTTTAAAAAAAAAAAGGGGGGGGGGGGGCCAGTATTGCTGGCCTGGAACATACACTGAGTTGAGGAAGTAATTTAAATAATATCACAATGGGTATTAACTGTCCCAACAATGCACTTCAATCACCCCCTAGACCTTAATGCAAGAAAATCACAGAGATATGACCAAGTTACTTCTCTACCATTTCTTTTATACAGATTCTTGTCAATGAGAACTTAAAGTTTACCAGGCATGTTGTGCAAAGGAAAGCTAGTATTAAGCTATTCATATATCCTTAAAACAAAACAAAACAAAAAACTCTTCCCATTCTCTCCCTGCAACCTTTGCTCACTCCTCATCAATGTTACTGAGGGTTGGTGTTTATTCTGGGTCAACTCCATGAAGCTCAGTTTAATACACAGCAAATAGTAAGATATACTTACTATTTGCCTACAAGGAATCTACCCTTCTCTTTTTGCCAGTCTTCCTCAGACTCCAACAATAAGGGGACTTTTGGGGAATCAGATGTTTAAAAATTAATATATTCTGCATACAGCCATTACAAATAAACAGACTTATTTAATAGCAGAAAAAAGAAAAATAATCAGTGACAAAGTTTTAAAAGATAGAGGAGCTGAGGGAAAAAAGTTCACTTCAAACAGAAAACATTAAATCAACAGTTTATAGGAGATATGAATAAAACAGGATCAACACATATGTAAAAATGAAACAATGTTCTCTTTTGATAGGAAAGGGTGGAGAAGTGAAGTGCAACAGGGGAAATGAGCCAGGAAGGGGTTTCCTCTAGCAAACACCATCAGTCCAACCACTCTGAGACTGAATGATGGGCTGGGGTTTAGTACACAAAGAAACAGATTCCCTCTGCCTGGCTATTAGAAAATAGCATACTTCCTGAAGTATACTTGTATCCTTGATCAAGAGGACATACTCAGTAAAAAAAAAAAACAAAAACCAAACTGACAAGTTGGTCTTTTTGCTTTCTTCATGTCAAATAAGACTATGCCAAAATTCTACAAAAGTAAACATTCAGCTTAAAAGGTTAAATACCCTCCACCCTCAACTCAGAACTTCTCACCAGTTACTTGAGTTTGGCCTGGTGAAGCTGTTCACTTCACAAGCTGTAGTTTCCATTATTTTTATTTAAAAAATAGGCTGATGAAATATGTAAGAACTAGTAGCTAGCACATATTTGAGCACAGTTATTAGTCAAGAAGTTCTACATCAACTCAGAACAGCACACAGAAATTAACAGAACGAAAAACAAAGAAATTAACAAAACATAATATGTACTTTGATATTCAAGGCTAATTTGTAAGTACACATTACCAATTAATAACAGATACTGGATACCTGATAAGTCCATATAATTCTACTTGACCCTGGGCTTGAGCAGTCATGGCAGAAATAAATGGATAATTAAAAAACAGTGACATTCTGATGTCAGTTTTCTGGAAGAATCTACCAAGGTGACAAAATAAAAAAGGAGGTGGGTGTAAGCCCTCTGTGGAAAAAGCATAAAGAAAAATTTCTCCTTACTTATAAAATGCCAACCAAAAGGATACTTGTTGATATTCTCATTACATGGCATTCTGTTCTGTCTTTCCATTTCCAAACTCCAGTTTCTCCCCCCAATAATGTGGCTTAAGTTGCTTTACTTTTCACTAGTATAGAAAAATTAAAAGGAAAGAGATCAGTCTATAAATGGCTTACACTGTACACAAAGAACACAGACAAAAAACCCTCAACAAAATTCCTACCATTTGGAGTTATCACATTACAGCATACATTTACTGGTGGAGCTCTGCTGTGAAGGACAAAGCCACCAGAATCAAGGATTGATGAGACTGGCTCTACCATAAAAGTTCTGGGCAAAAATCTTTCCTTCCTGTGTTTTTTGGGGTCTCCCTCAGCAGTTTAATGGAAAATCAGAAAAGGAGCTATAAATGTTACCTCCAATCATCTGTACTTATGATAGAATCATTTTGTAATGTGTGACAATTTTAGAAATGTGCTGGTCTGAAGCAAAAGGAGCTACAGGTTCATGATTTTCTAAGGTTTCAAGTCCTTTTTCTTAAGGGAGTCATACAGGATTTTATCACAGCTCTCATTTTAAGGGAGCAAGGGACACTTTAATACTCTAACTTTTTAATTCTTCCACCAAATTCAAATCAAGTTGCCAAAATAGAAACTTTACTCCCCTTCTGGTAATAAAAAGACTTGGTGGCTTATTTTCAAATTCCTGATGAACTGGTCAAACTGCAGACAGAGGAGCAGGCTCTCTATACTGTCACCAGTGTGACAGATGGCAGCACTGTCAACAGCATCTCATCAGTGCTTTTATTTTTTAAGTGGTACCACTAACCAAATAATGAGGCTAGGACAGAAAGGAAGAAAAGGAATAAATTTCCTTTACACATCGAATAGCTGAGCGCAAACTGCATCATCTTTTATTAACAAAGTATAAGAACAAGGAAATGATGATGGTGCCTGTAAGATTAACATTAATTTATAATCACATCCCTCTAATCCAAACATGGTAATTACTCCAATGGAAAAGCTCTCTCAAATATCTCTTAGAGTGTATGGTTTGCTTTAACTCCTGTATCTAACCTGTCAGCAGCATAAAAGATCAGCTCCAGCTTAATGATTAAATAATATAGATGGGGGTTAATACTGGCAGGAAGAACTGTTTTAAATTACCAATCCTTTCTAATTTGAATGCCAAAAGATTTTGAACCTTAAAAGGTTATGAATGACTTATCTAAAACATCAATCTGTCCCTGAATCCTAACATTCTTGCTTTGTATACACTGCCAGAGAACCTTACCTTTAGGATTTCAGTTTCACAAATGTTTAAGTGAGTTCACCTAAACATCTAAGGACAGTTAGTCGATTTTAGAATGATTAAAACACAAACATACACACTCCTACCTTGAATTTCTACAAAGCTACCCTTTTAGCCTTTAACAATTTCAGTTCAGTTCAATTCAGTCGCTCAGTCGTGTCTGACTCTTTTCGACCCCATGAATTGCAGCACGCCAGGCCTCCCTGTCCATCACCACCTCCTGGAGTTCACTCAAACTCACGTCCATCGAGTCAGTGATGCCATCCAGCCATCTCATCCTCTGTCATCCCCTTTTCCTCCTGCCCCCAATCCCTCCCAGCATCAGAGTCTTTTCCAATGAGTCAACTCTTCTCATCAGGTGGCCAAAGTATTAGAGCTTCAGCTTTAGCATCATTCCTTCCAAAGAACACCCAGGACCGATATCCTTTAGAATGGACTGATTGGATCTCCTTACAGTCCAAGGGACTCTCTTCAACACCACAGTTCAAAATCATCAATTCTTCCACGCTCAGCTGTCTTCACAGTCCAACTCTCACATCCATACATGACCACTGGAAATACCACAGCCTTGCCTAGATGGACTTTTGTTGGCAAAGTAATGTCTCTGCTTTTGAATATGCTATCTAGGTTGGTCATAACTTTCCTTCCAAGGAGTAAGCATCTTTTAATTTCATGGCTGCAGTCACCATCGGCAGTGATTTTAGAGCCCCCCAAAATAAAGTCTGATACTGTTTCCCCATCTATTTCCCATGAAGTGATGGGACCAGATGCCATGATCTTAGTTTCCTGAATGTTGAGCTTTAAGGCAACTTTTTCACTCTCCTCTTTCACTTTAACAATTTAGGAGACCATAAACCAATTTATTCCTGCCAATGCCTTAATTCCCCTGGTACTATCCAAACAGAGCACCACTCTCCTCCAATCACAAAACACATTCTCAACAGCCTTTTTGGCATCTGAATCAAACATCTTATCCTCTTCAAAAACATATCCTTGAAATGAAATAGGAAATATCCTATTAAATTCAGTAAGCAAAAACTGAAGTGAACATACAGATATGCGAAAGAAGTCAACACTGTGTATCTGCACACAGTAATCCCATGCTTTCAGGAATATTTATGAGAATTTTTCTGAATTTCTTAATCCAACAGTCTCAATATTTGCCAAAGAAACAGAGAAAGAGGAAAAAAAATTTTAAAAAAAAGGAATCCAAAGCTATTTGTTTTTAGTCATTTTTAATTTTTAGCCATTTTTGTATCTTGACCTCACATATGAACACAATAAAGCCAAGAAACTGTAAACTTGATGGAAATCTATTATTTTATTTTCTGGTGAAAACACAACAGCAAAAAACATTCACACTATCTGAATAACCTCCTGCTCGTCTTAGGATCTGACAGAAAATATAAAAACATACAAAAATATCAAATAGTAACACCTAAAACTAGTAGGACTATCTGAAGTAGGAGCAAAAACCTGAAGACATAACTATGTGACAGAAATATTTTCTTTTACTCCTAAATCTGTCCACGTGGACAATATTTTCATGAGATAGAGGCTGAATCAAATTGTGGGATATAAACACAAGGCTTTTAAGATTAAGCTGTTTCTAATGCCTGATCTGATAGTTAAGTCTGCTTAAAGACTGTATACAATCATTCTTGTTCCAGCACTGGGGGAGAGGAAAAGAGGTTTTAAATTAAGAAGCTACTGTATTTAAAAACTTTCATTTTAACTTTATCCTTCTTCACACTTAAAATGCAACAGGAGTTGTTCTGGCCCACTAATCTTTTATAGAAAGGCAAAAACCACCTCTCAAAAAACTAAAGATAGATTGTACATAAACAAAACTCCAGTTTGTGAAGAAGCTATTTATGACCAAGTACGTGCTCACCTGAAGTGAACAGGAAAAGGCGGAACCCTCTATTTAGTCAACTCAAAACGAGTAGGATGCAATCCCAGGATTAAGCAAGTGTCAATGTCTCCGGTAGAGCATCCATCATCTGGCGGCCTCTCCTGTTCCCAGTGTATAGGAACAGTCACTGTGGAACCCCAGACATTTCTGATGGAAGCTCTAGAACAGTTTCTGACTCAAACTCTACTCTCCCCTCCAACATACATCCCAACACCACACATTTTCCCCTCCTACACGCAATCTGTTGCCTTTCTTGTGGGCTCCTTGGCCCTCCCTCAATCTTCAACAGTTTCTAACTACTTTGAGCTAGATTCCCTGGCTCCCTTCTCCAAGTGCCAATTTCGTGCCTAAGCATTCTTCCAGTCCATTTCCTATTATGCAATATTCCTACAGAGCACTTAGAACCACCCCACCCTATCCTTTTCAAGCCTAATTTCCTGCATCACCTCCCTCAACTTCTACTGCAATTCGAGACTCCATCGTTCCGCCTTCTCCATCTGTTTCCAGTTTTTTAAACTCTGCTTTTCTACATACCTTAGGCTCTCTTCAAAAACGTCCCATTCCTTCCCAAAGCTGGGCAGTCAAGAGATGGGAGTCTCCAGAGGAGGATGTTTGATAAAACGTGTAGGTGTATCTGTCCGTGCGAGCGCGCGCGTTTTGGGGGGAGGGGAGGCACGAAGTGAGAAGGAATGGCGCATTAGGGGGAGGCTCTCGGAGCCTCCAATAACTCACTCCCACCCCCAACAAAATCCCCAATTCCCTAACGCCCCAGCATTGGAAAGCATCCCATAACGCTTCCATACCTTTTATGTCCCATGGTTTCTCTTGCACGTTTTTGTCCAATTAACCCCGCTATCAACGTGGAGTCTACCTGCCTC
This sequence comes from Madoqua kirkii, assembly GCA_006408675.1. NCBI lineage: Eukaryota > Metazoa > Chordata > Mammalia > Artiodactyla > Bovidae > Madoqua > Madoqua kirkii. The sequence goes on along the minus strand of SJYC01084557.1, from coordinate 66,432 downwards.
TCACACTACGTAATTGCTCTCTACTTTGAAGCCTCTATTTACTCTTTCTCTGCTCCCTTCGATTCCCTCTTTCCTCCCTACTCCCACCGTCAATCTCCTTCAAAGTCCTCAATTCGGTCTCCTTGAAGACAGCCAGTGTTTCTGACAGCTTCCCTTTTCTCAATCAAATCCACCCTTTCCTCACATTCCCTCTGCTTGCTCTGAAAGGTACATGAAAGCCTAGTTCTCGGTCCTCCTTACCGGCAACGCCTCAATCATGCCCAGCTACAGGTGCCCTTCCTGGGTCTCGCTCTTCCTGCCATCGGACAGTCATCAGCCCCCAGCCCACGCCACGCCCTGATTACCTGAGGCCGAGGTGCAGGGAGGGACGCCGGAATCCGCGGATGAAAACCCTGCCGCCGACGGCCCAGAGGAGGCAGACGCCATCTTGGCAGCCCCCTCCCCCTCAGCGGCCTCTCTTTTTCTATCGCGCTCTTTCTCTTCTCGGAGTCGAATCTTCCCCACGTATCTTCACAGAACCCGCGTTCTGCGGGCCACCTCCCCGCCCCCTCCGGGGCCTCTCTCAGATACGCTGCGCCGGCTCCGGGACCAACTCAGGGCGGAACCATTAGGATGGCATGGGGGACAATTCTCGTCTCGCACCGTTTTAGCAACTTTAACCCCTTTCCGCAGGAGCTACTTTCCCCTTTCACAACAGACTAAGCTCAAGCGGCTGCTGGGAAACTGCGTCTGGATCAAACCACACCTAAAAGAAAAAGGTGGGGAATGAGAAGTCCCTGCGGAGCGAACTCCCCTCCCCCTTCTCCCTAGCCACAGCCTGTTTATCGCCCAACCCCACCGCTTCACTCCCGGTGGCCAAGGAAATCCGGGCATCGCGCATGCGCCCAACCTTCTTCTCAGCGGCCACCCCATCCAATGGGGGAGGAGGAAGGCCCTGAGAGGAGGCAAGCCAATCAGGAGGCTGAGTGTGGTCACGTGACACAGGTCCCTCGCGCCTTGGCAAATCCAAGGAAGGAAGACTGTGCGGCTCTGTCTACGGTGGCTTGTTGAGTCAATATAGAGGGGAGTCTTAGACGGGACTAAAACGATAAGTCTGAGTTCGCGAAAAGAGTGTGCCAGGCTGGCATTCACAGCCCAGGAAGACCTCCCGACTGAAGCGCTGGTGTCTACTCAGACAGTTAAACAGTTAAGTCTCACAAAACATCACATGCCACCAAGTATTCTTCCGACTTTACTGCCTTGTTTATTATTTAACAAGCGTGCGTGCCTTGCCTTCCTTTGAACGACATTCGAAACAGATCCATACTTTGCCTCAAGCGCAGTGCTGGACACAGTGATGGAGCTGAGTAAATATTTGATAAATAAACGAATGAAGACCTGTCTAAAAGGCCACGGAAGACACCAGAAACATAACAGTCTTCCTGTGATCCGAGCCCTTAGCCTCTCTGTTACCTCTCCAAAGGTCACTGAGACTCAGAAAATTCCCCTGTCTAGTCTAATCTTCGTACTAACCCCGCTCAGTTTTAATAAAATACCCTGGAGATTATGAACCTTGATGGGAAATACGAAGACCTCTCTGAACAGACTTAACTGCCAGAGAGTAAGGATTGTTTCATTCTTGTATTTACAGCTCCTCCCATGATGTAACTCTGTACGTAGTAAGGGCTCAATAATTATTTGTGGAATGAATAAATGAAGATAAATCGGGTTAAAATCCTGGGTATTGCAGCCCCCAACATGGGCCTAGTTATTCTCTATCCAAATGTCTTCTGGGTCTTTGAAAGGGAACCTAGTACCTGAAGGTCCAGAACATAATTCCAAACATTTACCTCTGCTTTCTACTCCTCCCTCATCAAGATGTAAAATAGTTGTTTCCCTGCTGCCACCTGCTGGGTTATTCATCTTCTTTTTGGTAGTGAAAGTAGACAAACTTCAAATGCTTGGATTGCCTCTTACCCTGATTCACCAAGGCATAGCTCAAGAGAGGGATCACCTCCCTTGAATTTGATCTATGAATTAGATTTCAAGCTTCCTGAAACAAGAGACCCCTGTATTGTAGTTTCTTGGGGGACTTTATTTCTCCTTTATGTACCAGAAAATAGCCACTATTACTCCTCCCATCTTGTATTATGTCAGTCTGTTTACTTGTTCTCCCTCAAAGACTGTGAACATTTCAGGGCAAAGATTACATCTTATCCATTTTTATATCTCAAACGTCTAGAACAGTGTCTGGCACAGAGTAGGTGCCCAATACATGTCTACTGAATATATGAAAGGTTGAAAGCAAAAATCAAAAAGGAGTTAACAGTGTTTTCTACGTGTGTGCTTAGTCACTCAGTCATGTCTGACTCTTTGCGACTTCGTGGACTGTAGCCTGCCAGACTCCTCTGCCCATGGGATTCTCCAGGCAAGAATACTGGAGTGGGTTGCCATTTCCTTCTCTAGGGATTCTTCCCAATCCAGGGATAGAACCCAGGTCTCCTGCATTGCAGGCAGATTCTTTACCATCTGAGCCACCAGACAGAAAGCCAATAGTGTTTTTCATATTTTCCCCCAAACCTTGTCTTTCCCTCCGCTACATCTTAATCCCTGGGCTGGCTTCTGAGTCACAGAGCCACTCTTCCCCATTAACATTCCTTGCATAACAGTACTCTAGTGATGTGGCAGTGTGTGGAAACAGGAGCAAAGCAGGACACATTGGCCTGGTGCCCCCGAGGAAATGGAAAAGGGAGTTTACCAATATATACTTTGGAAAGAGGAGGGCAATCTGATGATCTCAAAATAGGGCCCCACATACAAACTTGAAGGACAAAGTATATACACAGACACACACAAAGACACACACAGCCTTACTAACGTGATATTCATGCCTTAGAACAGTACCTCAGGTCAAAATGGAGTGGTTAGTTCAACACAGAGGCAAAATAAGACGATGATACCTTATTCACTCAATTAGTCATTCATTCATTGAATTAGCTATGTCTTCAACTATGGGAAATTCTGGCATACATAGATGATAAAGTCTCTGCCTGCAAAAAGATCACAGACTAATGACGGACAGGCACAGAAATCATTAAAACATAATGAGTGGGTTAGTGGGTTAGTCACCTAGTTGTGCCCGACTCTGCGACCCCACGAACTGTAGCCCATCAGGCTCCTCTATCCATGGGATTCTCCAGGCAAGAATACTGGAGTGGATTGCCAGTACCTTCTCCAGAGGATCTTCCTGACCCAGGAATCGAACCCAGGTCTTCTGCATTGCAGGCAGATTCTTTACCACCTGAGCTACAGAAAAGATCTCTAAAACATAGTAGGTGCCATCATAAAGTATGCACAAATGCTGTGTTTTGAAAAACATATTTTCAGAATAAAAATGGGGAAGAGAAGATGATGCATTCTTTTTTTAAGTAATTTTTATTGGAGTATAGTTGCTTTACAATGGTGTGTTAGTTCTGCTGTACAGCAAAATGATATACATATATCAACTCTTTTTTAGATTTCTTTCTCATTTAGGCCATCAAAGAGCATTGAGTAGAGTTCTCTGTGCTACACAGTAAGTTCTCATTACCAATTTTATATATGCATGCTAAGTCTCTTCAGTCATGTCTGACTCTTTGCAGCTCCATGGCCTGTAGTTTGCCGGGCTCCTCTGTCCATGGGATTCTCTAAGCAACAATACTGGAGTGGGTTGCCATGCCCTCCTCCAGGCAATCTTCCCAACCAAAGGATCAGACGCAAGTCTCACATTTCCTGTATCAAGCAGGCAGGCTCTTTACCACTTGCGCCACCTGAGAAGTCCCATTTTGTGTATAATAGTATCTATGTCAGTCCCAATCTCCCAATTCATCACACATCCTCCTTATCCTTATGGTAACTGTAAGTTTGTTTTCTATATCTTTGACTCAATTTCTGCTTTGCAAATAAGTTCATCTGTATGATTTTTCTAGATTCCACATATAAACAATATACAATATTTGTCTTTCTCTTTCTGACATAGTTCACTCTGTATGACAATCTGTAGGGCCATCCATGTCAATGCAAATGGGATTATTTTGATACATTCTTGATGACACCACAAACTATTTGAGATTGGAACTATTCTTGAGGTTCTAGGAGGCATGATCTCAATGGTTCTAGAAAGTTTGGGAAGAGAGGAAGGGTATGTGAAAGACCTCACTGTGTTATAGAATTTGAATTTTGCCATATAGACAAGAAAGAGATTTTTAAGGAGAAGAAAAGCATAGAGGCACTACAGAAAATTGGTGTCAGGGAAATGATGCTAGAATAGGATGATGTGGCAGGAGTTGAGGCCATGAAAAGCAGGGAGAGGCTAAATTAAGAAGGATATGACTGTGATGCTAAAGCTGAAACTCTAGTACTTTGGCCACCTCATGCGAAGAATTGACTCATTAGAAAAGACTCTGATGCTGGGAGGGATTGGGGGCAGGAGGAGAAGGGGACGACAGAGGATGAGATGGCTGGATGGCATCACTGACTCGATGGATGTGAGTCTGAGTGAACTCCGGGAACTGGTGATGGACAAGGAGGCCTGGTGTGCTGCGATTCATGGGGTCGAAAAGAGTCGGATAGGACTGAGCAACTGAATTGAAATGTCTATGTGCTTACTAAATACTGTGCTAAGCAGTTTATAAGGATTACATTTCTTAAATCTCCTCAACCACCTTAAAGGATAGATTAATACTTAGGTTAATACCTATCACTCACACTTTACAGAAAAGAAAACTAAAATTTTGTGAGGTAAAGTAACGTGTCCAAAATCATAAAGTGAAGTTGCTCAGTCGTGTCCAACTCTTTGCGACTCCATGGACTGTAGCCCATCAGGCTCCTCTGTCCATGGGATTTTCCAGGCAAGAGTACTGGAATGGGTTGCCATTTCCTTCTCCATAGGGCTATAATTTAAGCTCAAATGCAAGCTTACGTCTGGTTGGCTCTAAAGCTGTGCTCCTAATCACACTAGTATTCTGCCACAAGGATTTTGGACTTTATCCTATAGTCAACAGGGAGCCATTAAACAGTTTTGAGTAGAAGAGTGACAAAATCTGGGTTTTGAGAAATGTTTCTTAAAAAGGCCTCAAGGACAGTCATCCCTGGGTGGGCTCAAACCACCAACCTTTTGGTTAACAGCCAAATGTGGTAACCAATTGCACCAACACTGTACAGGAGGCAGTGGCCAAAACCATCCCAAAGAAAAAGAAATGCAAGAAGGCAAAGTGGTTGTCTGAGAGGGCTTTACAAATAGCTGAAAAAAGGAGAGAAGCAAAAAGCAAGGGAAAAGAGTAAAGATACACCCAACTAAATGCAGGATTCCAGAGAATAGCTAGGACAGATAAGAAGGCCTTCTTAAGTGATCAAATCAAAGAAATAGAAAACAGTAGAATGGCAAAGACTACAGAGCTCTTCAAGAAAGCTGGAGATATCAGGGGAACATTTCATGTAAGGTTGGGCACAATAAAGGATAAAAATGGTAGGACCTAACAAAGGCAGAAGAGATTAGGAAGAGGTGGCAAGAATACACGGAAGAACTATACAGAAAAGGTCTTTGGAGAAGGAAATGGCACCTCACTCCAGTATTCTAGCCTGGAAAATCCCCAACAGAGAAACTGTCAGGCTTCAGTCTATAGGATCGCAAAGAGTCAAACACAACTTAGAGACAGCACACAAGGAGGCTTTATTTCTTCTTTGGATAACCACTCGTGTGCACTCAAAAGAATCACAATTTATAATTATTTTAATATGTATTTATATTATCTTAAAATATAATGTTTTTTATCAGATGAGTTGATTTAAGTAGTAAATATCCACATTTAAAAACTGAAAAAAAGGTCTTAATGGCCTGGATAACCACAAGGTGTGGTCATTCACCTAGAGTCAGACATCCTGGAGTGTGAAGTCAAGTGGGCCTTAGGAAGCACTGTTGTTTTTCTTCAGTCACTAAGTTGTTTCCAACTCTTTGCAATCCATGGACTACAGCATGTCTGTCCTTTACTATCTCCCAGAGTTTGCTCAAACTCATGTCCATTGAGTGGTGATGCCATCCAACTGTCCCATCCTCTGTCACCCCCTTCTCCTCCTGCCCTCAGTCTTTCCCAGCATCAGGGTCTTTTCCAGTGAATCAGCTCTTCAGGTGGTCAAAGTACTGGAGCTTCAGCTTCAGCATCAGTCCTTCCAATTAATATTCAGGGTTGATTTCCTTTAGGATTGACTAGTTTGATCTCCTTTCTGCCCAAGGGGGCTCTCAAGAGTCTTTTCCAGCACCACAATTCAAAGTATTACTTAGGAAGCATTACTATGAACAAAGCTAATGGAGTTGATGGAATTCCAACTGAGCTATTTCAAATCCTAAGAGATGATGCTGTGAAAGTGCTGCACTCACTATGTCTCCAAACTTCAAAAACTCAGCAGTGGCCACAGGACTGGAAAAGGTCAGTTTTCATTCCAGTCCCAAAGAAGGGCAATGCCAAAGAATTTTCAAACTTCCGTGCAATTGCATTCATTTAACATACTATTAAAGCATGGTCAAAATCCTTAAAATTAGGCTTCAGCTGTATGAACCAAGAACTTCCAGATGTATAAGCTATAAGCTAGGTTTAGAGAAGGCAGAGGAACCAGAGATCAAAATGCCAGTATTCACTGGATCATTGAGAAAGCAAGGGAATTCCAGAAAAATATGTACTTCTGCTTCACTGACTACACTAAAGCCTTTGTGTGGATCACAACAAACTGTGGAAAATTCTTAAAGAGAAGGAAATACAAGACCACCTTACCTGTCTCCTGAGAAACCTGTATGCAGGTTAAGAAGCAACAGTTAGAACTGGACAAGGAACAACAGACTGGTTCAAAATTGGGAAAGGAGTATATCGAAGCTGTATATTGTCACCCTGCCTATTTAACTTATATGCAGAGTACATGATGCAAAATGCCAGGCTAGATGAATCACAAGCTGGAATCAAGACTGCCAGGAGAAATATCAGCAACCTTAGATATGCAGATGATACTACTCTAAGTGACAGAAACTGAAGAGAAACTAAAGAGCCTCTTGGTGAGGATGAAAGAGAAGAGTAAAAAGCTGACTTAAAACTCAACATTAAAAAAACAAAAATCATGGCATCTAGTCCCATCACTTCATGGCAAGTAGAAGAGGGAAAAGTGGAAGTGTTACTGGAATCGCAAATCCATGCGCCCAATACACAGTGAGGCCCGTAAATACTAAACATAAGAGTTTGGAAGAGAGAAAGGTTTATTACAGATTCATACAAGATGGGTGGCTCATATCCTAGAACCCCAAAATTACTGAAAGCTGTCAGCAAGTCCCTTTAAAAGGAAAAGGTGAGGGATGGGGTGGTTAGTTGTTACACACTTCTGGGTGTCAGATCCTTCATTCTTGAGGTCAGGTCATGGTCAGGTAATGATGTCTGAAAATCTCTACCAGATGATGATTATTCTCTGTCTTGACCAGAAAGGGCAGAATCCCAAGGCACAGCTTTTACCCTCCAAGGTCCCAGTCCTGGCTAAGAGGAGGCAGATCTCAGTTGGCAGCTCCTTCAGGGCCAGGTTCCCATATCCTGCCCAGCTGTCATCCCTGAGGGAGCCAGACATCCAACCCAAGTGGCCCTCAGTCTCCTCAGGCCGTCCAAATGAGGAGACCAGGTCTCACAGACTGTGACTCATACAGATGGCTCCTGCTAGTGGGTCACAGAGACAGGGATGGGGGAGAGGTTCACTGCTTCTCAAAGTCTGGGCCCCAGCTAGTGGAGGGCCTTAGGGAAGGCTCTGGAGCTCTGCAGGACATAGTCCCTGGGCTCCCTAGTCTGCTCCCTGGGCCCTCCAGCTCACCTGCTGGCCCAAGTCTGGGTAAGCTGGCGGGCCTCCAGGAGAAGGCCTGCATCTGCCTTTTACCTCACTCTCGATCTGATGACCACCACCCCATGGATTGTTGACTGAATCATTTCCCCAGTGGTCCCCTGTTGACAGTTACCAGTGGGCAGGACCCACTGTGGCGCTGACCAATAGCTAAGCAGGACCTGTTGCCTAGTAACAGGGTGCAGAGTAATGAGGCACAGCAATGCTACCTGCTAAGGGCTGTGCTAATCCTGCTCTGTTAGCGAAGCAGTAACAGATTTTATTTTCTTGGGCTCCAAAATCACTGTGGTTGGTGACTGCAATCATGAAATTAAAAGATGTTTGCTCTTTGGAAGAAAAGCTATGCTAATCCTAGACAATATTAAAAAGCAAGGACATCACTTTGCTGACAAAGGTATGTCTAGTAAAAGCTATGTTTTTTTTCAGTAGTCATGTATGGACTGGAGAAGGCAATGGCACCTCACTCCAGTACCCTTGCCTGGAAAATCCCATGAATGGAGGAGCCTGGTAGGTTGCAGTCCATGGGGTCGCTAAGAGTCAGACATGACTCATCAGCTTCACTTTCACTTTTCACTTTCATGCATTGGAGAAGGAAATTGCAACCCACTCCAGTGTTCTTGCCTGGAGAATCCCAGGGACGAGGGAGCCTGGTGGGCTGCCGTCTGTGGGGTTGCACAGAGTCGGACATGACTGAAGCAACTTAGCAGTAGCAGCAGCATATATGGACATGAGAGTTGGACTGTAAAGAAGTCTGAGCACTGAAGAAACCAGCCTTGAGGTTCTAGCGAGATCCACCTCCTCAATACCAAGTGCCTGTATCAGGCAGAGCTGATGTGAGATGAACAGACAATTCTTCCCAGTTGCTGGGATAATCATGAGTTTTGGCTTCACCTTCCAGCACACACCAAGATAGTGAGGAGCCAGACAAAAACCACAGACTATAGTGCCGAAACAAACTAATAAGGAACTTAGTGATCTGGCCTGTGACCCTCCAGCACAATGTTCTGCAAGTCCAGTTGGAGGATGATATGTTTCACTGGCAAGTCACAATTATGGGACCTAATGACAGTCCATATCAAGACAGTGTATTCTTTTCGGCAATTCATTTGCCTACAGACTACCCCTTCAAACCACCTAAGGTTGTATTTACAACAAGAATTTATGATCCAAATATTAACAGTAATAGCATGGCAGCATTTGTCTCGCTATTCGAAGATCACAGTAGTCTCCTGCTTTAACTATTTCTAAAGTTCTTTTATCCATTTGTTCACTGCTATGTGATCCAAACCCAAGTGACCCCTTAGTGCCAGAGACTGCATGGATATATAAAACAGACAGAGATAAGTACAGCAGAATATCTCGGGAATGGACTCAAAAGTATGCCATGTGATGCTACCTTAAAGACAGAATAACCTGTATTATAGTTAGAATAAACTTTACATTAGTGCTTCTTTTCTGATTTTCTTACCGGGCTGCTCTCGTATCAGACCTCATCTTTTGTAATTTTGTTTTTTGTTTACCTCCCTTCATTCACATGCTCATCTGAGAAGACTTAAGTTCTTCCAGCTTTGGACAATAACTGCTTTTAGAAACTATAAAGTAGTTACAAGAGAATAGTTGTGCAAGATTAAGAATTTTTTTTTAAATGTAGCATGTGTAATATGTAGCCAATGTGTTCACTCTAACTTGGTTACGAGACTAAAACCATTCCTCACTGCTCTAACATGCTGAAGAATCATCTGAGAGGGAGGGAGATGGATGCAGATTTGTCACATCAAAGGAAGCAGCATTATTCTAGCAGCATCCATCCTTGTTTAAGCATTCCACTGTTAGAGATTTGAGGTTACATGATATACTTTATGCTCATAACTGATGTGGCTGGAGAAATTATTGAATTTATAGCATCAGCAGAACAGAAAATGTGATGAATTTTATGCATCTCAATAAAGGAATGGCCTGTTCTTGTCCTACAGAGAATGGAAATAGGAAGTCAAACATACTTTGTTTTCGAAAACAGGATCTCAAACATTTTAAAATTTTCATTTAAATTGTTAGGAGGCTTAGAGCTATTAGTTAATCTGTCTTCCAATACTCTGTTTAATATAGCACTGAATAAATGGTGCAAGTTGTCAATGGATGAATGATCAACTAATAGCTCTGCTAGCAATTGATTTATTCTTTTTCAATAAAGTTTCATAAACCAATGAGTTTAGTTCAGTTTAGTTGCTCAGTCGTGTCTGATTCTGCGACCCCATGAACCGCAGCATGCCAGGCCTCCCTGTCCATCACCAACTGCTGGAGTCTACCCAAACCTACGTCCATTGAGTCAGTGATGCCATCCAACCATATTATCCTCTGTTGTCCCCTTCTCCTCCTGCCTTCAATCTTTCCCAGCATCAGGGTCCTTTCAAATGAGCCAGCTCTTCGCATCAGGTGGCCAAAGTACTGGAGTTTCAGCTTCAACATCAGTCCTTCCAATGAACACCCAGGACTGATCTCCTTTAGGATGGACTGGTTGTATCTTCTTGCAGTCCAAGGGACTATGAAGAGTCTTCTGCAACACCACAGTTCAAAAGCATCAATTCTTTGGTGTTCAGCTTTCTTTATAGTCCAACTCTTACATCGATACATGGCTACTGGAAAAAACATAGCCTTGACTAGACGGACCTCTGTTGACAAAGTAATGTCTCTGCTTTTTAATATGCTGTCTAGGTTGGTCATAACTTTCCTTCCAAGGAGTAAGCATTTTTTAATTTCATGGCTGCAGTCACCATCTGCAGTGATTTTTGGAACCCCCCAAAATAAAAAGTCAGCCACTGTTTCCTCATCTATTTGCCATGAAGTGATAGGACCGGATGCCATGATCTTCGTTTTCTGAATGTTGAGTTTTAAGCCAACTTTTTCACTCTCCTCTTCATTTTCTGCCTTAAGAGTGGTGTCGTCTGCATATCTGAGGTTATTGATATATCTCCCAGCAATCTTGATTCCAGCTTGTGCTTCCTCTGGCCCAGCGTTTCTCATGATGTACTCTGCATATAAGTTAAATAAGCAGGGTGACAATATACAACCTTGACGTACTCCTTTTTCTATTTGGAACCAGTCTGTTGTTCCATGTCCAGTTCTAACTGTTGCTTCTTGACCTGCATACAGGTTTCTCAAGAGGCAGGTCAGGTGGTTTGGTATTCCCATCTCTTTCAGAATTTTCCACAGTTTATTGTGATCCACACAGTTAAAGGCTTTGACATAGTCAATAAAGCAGAAATAGATGTTTTTCTGGAACTCTCCTGCTTTTTTGATGATCCACCAGGCGTTGGCAATTTGATCTCTGGTTCTTTTGCCTTTTCTAAAACCAGCTTGAACATCTGGAAGTTCATGGTTCACGTATTGCTGAAGCCTGGCTTGGAGAATTTTGATCATTTAGCTGTCTGGATTAATCAGTATAGGAAACAATTTTTGAAAATGCAAAGCCATTTTTCATATATACTGTTGGGATTTGGCTCATTATTTGACATCAAATGATGATGTAAAGTTCAAGAGAGTGAATATTTTGCACGTTCAGTTAAAAGTGCTCAGTCTGTTACGGGTTGACACACTGATTAACCTGATTTATACAGAATTAATAAGCTATTCAGATAGGATAGCTTTAGTATGCTGCACATGATACTGGCATCATGGGAGTTCATAGATGGACTTGGGACCCAGCAGTTTTGAAACATGTATATGGAGTTTAAGGAATTTGTTTTCCAGGTGCATATGTTACTCCATAACATAGGAGTAATAATGGGTCAAAATTTACCAAAAAAGTACTGTTTTGGTGTGGGAGTTGTCACAAGGCTATGTGGAAGTTGCTTTATGTGGGATACGGAGGGTTTTTTTTTAATGAATTGAATATCCATTAAAACGGATATGTTCAGCTGTTTACATTAATGAACATTTAAATCCAACATGCCATTTCAGGTGACAACATGAATGAATAAAAGTCAATGCTGTTGGGAAAAAAAAAAAAAAAACCTATGGTTTTTCCAGTAGGCATGTGCGGTTGTGAGAGTTGGACCATAAAGAAGGCTGAGTGCTGAAGAATTGATGTTTTTGAACTGTGATGTTGGAGAAGACTCTTGAGAGTCCCTTTGACTGCATGGAGCTCAAACCGATCAGTCCTAAAGGAAATTAACCCTGAATATTCATTGGAAGGACTGATGCTGAAGCTGAAGCCCCAATACTTTGGCCACCTAATGCAAAGAGGGAACTGATTGGAAAAGACCTTGATACTGGGAAAGACTGAGGGCAGAAAGAGAAGGGAATGACAGAGAGAGGATGAGATGGTTAGATAGAATCACCCACTCAGTGGACATGAATCTGAGGAAACTCCGGATTGAAGAGTCTGACACGACTTAGCGATTGAACAATAACAGAAAGGTTTCTATTGACAACGGGATGAAAAACGTAGGGGAGCAGAGGGAAACTGACCTCTTCTAAATGAAAATTTATTGATTCCCAAATTCTGTCCGTGGGGTAAAGGGCTCCTAGTGTCTTATCATTCCACAGCCCGGATAAACTTGCTTACTGAGGCGGGGAGCCTGGGGTGGCCTCAACGCAGGAATGGTGGGGGGTGCTGAAGAATTCAGAAGGCCATAAAATTAAAAGACGCTTGCTCCTTGGAAGAAAAGTTATGACCAACCTAGACAGCATATTAAAAAGTAGAGACATTACTTTGCCAACAAATCTCCGTCTAGTCAAAGCTATGGTTTTTCCAGTGGTCATGTGTGGATGTGAGAGTTGAACTATAAAGAAAGCTGAGCGCGGAAAAACTGATGCTTTTGAACTGTGATGTTGGAGAAGACTCTTGAGAGTCCCTTGGACTGCAAGGAGATCCAACCAGTCAGTCCTAAAGGAAATCAGTCCTGAATATTCATTGGACGGACTGATGTTGAAGCTGAAACTCGAATTCCTTGGCCACCTGATGCGAAGAACTGACTCATTTGAAAGAGCCTGATGGTGGGAATGATTAAAGGCAGGAGAAGTGGACGACATAAGATGAGATGGTTGGATGGCATCAGTGACTCAATGGAACTGAGTTTGAGTAAGCTCCAGGAATTGGTGATGGACAGGGAGGCCTGGCGTGTTGCAGTCCATGGGGTTGCAAAGAGTCGGACGCGACTGAACTGAACTGAGGGGACTGTACTGGGAACTTCTCGACGCTCTGCTACTTCTGTCTGCAGACGACCGGCTTCCGCCGTCCGGCCGCAGGTAGTGGTATCGAGCGCCGAGTCTAGAGAACGGCGCTGGGTGAGGGGCTTGGTGGTGGCAGCGCAGTCTCCATAGGCGTTATGAGTTTGGCTGGGGGCCGCGCCCCCCGGAAGACCGCGGGGAACCGGCTGTCTGGGCTTCTGGAAGCAGAGGAGGAAGATGAGTTCTACCAGACGACTTATGGGGGTTTCACTGAGGCAAGAGCCGGGCCCAAGTTGAGGGAGGGAATAAAACTAAAAGGAGTCGTGACAGAGAGAGAAACCTCGGACAAAGAAGGGGGTGGGGGAGAGGAGTCCTGCTAGCTGGTACTGGAGGTGGGGTGGGCGAGATGGGGGGATAAACTGGAGTCCTAGCAGGGGGAGCCCTGAATGGTGTTGGAGGGGTCAGGAATGGAGAAGTTGTCCGAAGGACTCCAGACTACGGCTGGAAACTACTGTGTATTTCCTTAACTGCATCTCTCAGCGCTTCTGACGTCTAGCATACGCCAGGCACATCCTAGTCACGCGGTATATATTCGTTGGCCCACTGCCTGGTTATTCACTGAACTGTAGAAAAGAATCTCTCAGAAAAAAAGATAGAGGGACTTAGCCAACTCCTTTTTTCAGCTTTCAAATATCGTTGTAAATGTTTTCTTAGATAACTGTTTCTTGATTGTCCTGAAAAGTGACGCCATGTATGTCCTTCATAGAACATATTTCAGTTTGTGGTTAGATATATTTTGTAGTCGGACACGACTGAGCGACTGAACTGAATTGAACTGATACCATCTAATAGACTATTAAGTTTTGTCAGGTTAGAGATGATCTGTTTTAACAGTGTACATCCGAGTGCCTAGTCCAATGATTGGATTGACACTTGTTAAATTTGTATTGATTGAATCTGTCCATTCTTTAATTGTGTTAAGTGCCTAAAGTAAGCGAAGCACTGTGATAGGCTCTGTAGAAATAGAGTATTAAAAACACCACCTTATCCTTATGTTTTCCAGACTCCAGTGGGGGGACCTAGCTGAGTTAACAGTCAGTTAAAATATCGTGTGATAAGGAGAAAAGTGTTAAGCATAGGGTGCTATGGTAGCGCCTGGGAGACAAAGTTGTTTGGGATGGGCATCCTGGGGAAAGGTGATATTTAAGCTGAGGACGGTTTGAAAAGTGAGCCTTGGCTGCATGGAGAGCAGTAGGACTGGAAGCAGGGAAAGAAGGAACGTGAGGCCTGGAGGAGGGTGGGGCAGAATATGTAAGGGCACTGACACCCCTGCTCTGGGACCGGCACAGCTGCTCTCATACTCCAAGCCAGGAAGGAGAATAAGAGAGGGAGTAGGCCTGGGCCCATTCCTGTAGGGTTTTGTGAGCCATGTTAAGTTTTAGTCTTCATTCAGAGGACTGAGAAGATTATTTCTTGGTCAGATTTGTACTTTAGAAAGATCACTCTATAATGAGGAAAATGGTAGGAGGAGGCAGTGAGAGTAGAGAAACATGAACAGGAGGATTCAAGAGAAACTAAGGAATTAGAATCCACAGGACTTGGTGACTGATTAGGAATCATTACTTAACACAGCCATAACCATTAGTTTAAAATAGAACCTTCTCGTCTCTCTTCCAAAGGCCATTTTCCTATTCCTGTCATTTTACGAGTCGTTATTTAATATGTACCCTTCATGCTTCCAAAAAGGATTTAAGAAGGCTTATGATATAAACAAAAAGTAGGAACAGTAAAAATAGAGACAGATGAGAAGTAATTGTACCAGGAGCCTCTGCTAAAATGGTAATAACAGTTGATATTAAATTTAGCTGTGAGTTTCCTGGCAGCCAAATCCTGAATTTCTTCTTTGTAAGAAAGAAGCATTTAAGTTCTTTAAGAGAGATATACTTATTCAGCATTAGGTCCTAAGGAGAATTACATCCTTGTAAATAAAATAACAGGGGTTTGGTAGATGATGTAAAAGCATTCTCTTAACTAATCATGTCTCTTAATGACCCTCGATAAAAGCCAAAGGAATGATAGTAAATCCGTAACTTAGTGAAAGCATTTCAGTTGGGCACTAAGCTAATGTGTAGTTGAACTACTACCCTCTGGTGATATGATTTAATACCAGGTCAGGGCTGAGGGGATTAATGTGTTCTCAGGCTGTCTTTCACAAACGTTAGCTGGGAGGAAATGATGGTCACCAGTACAGGACTGAGTGCTGGCTGCCTTGGCTTCTCAACTGTGTTATTTGCTTGCTTTGCCACCTTGTGTACAAGATTAACCCATCAGTCTCGTCAGTGCTTGAAGAGAGAGGCACATGTTTGAGGTGCTGCCCTGCTCAGTTAACTCCCCTCCTCCCAGGCATTTTTTTTCTCTCTTTTCCTATGTGGCTGCTGTTTTAGCCCAAACTCAGGCTTAGGCTCTACTACGTGTTTTCTACTCCAGTCCATCCCACCACCTCCAGAACTTTCTGAAACACTCCTTGTATGTAATTTTCCTCTCCTCCCTGAATCTTCAGTGTCTTCCCATTATACATGGTGTGAAGTGAAAGTTGCTCAGTTGTGTCTGACTCTCTGTGACTTCATGCATTATACAGCCTGCCAGGCTCCTCTGTCTGTGGGTTCTGCAGGCCAGAATACTGGAGTGGGTAGCCATTTCTTTCTCCAAGGGATCTTCCCAACCCAGGGATCGAACACACGTCTCTCGCATTGCAGGTGGATTCTTTACCATCTGAGCAACTAGGGAAGCTCATACATGGTGGTAGGACCTGACTCTTTTTCTGTCCCAACTCACCTGAGGAATGAGACATATTTCTCAGTGACTTTAGCTTACTTCAGTGGTGATTATCGGTGCTGGACCAAGTAAGAAGAGGGAGAGGATTGCAAGTTAAGATCGAAGGTTAAAAGTTAAATGTCATTAAGTCATGACATTTACATTTCTTTGTAGATCGAATCCCTGGAGAGGGAAATGGCAACCCACTTTAGTATTCTTGCCTGGAAAATTCCATGGGCAGAGGAAACGAGCCAGCTACAGTCCATGGGGTCACAAAGAATTGGACATGACTGAGCACATAGATTGAATGCAACCTTCTTTTCAAATCTTGTAGCCTTATAGGGCATTCAGTTAATGTTGGAAGGAGGCTGTGATGAAGCCAAAGGCAGTCAGCTAGGAAGACTTCTACCAGAAACAGACCTGCTTTGCTTAGGTCTAAATCCTTATTCCATAAACATGCTGTACACATTCTTGCTTCTGTACCTTTGTTCCTGTCATTTGCGCTGCCTGGGATTCCCTCTTCCCTCTTGGCTGTCTAACTACTAGGAGTATTTTAAACCATGGCTCAAATCCTCTTAATTCTTTAAAGTCTGAAACAGAGTTTAGTAAACTACAACCTACTGGCTGAATCTAACCCACTATCTGTTTTAATCTGGTCCTTTGCAGAAAAAGTTTGCCAAGCGTTGGTCTAAAGGAATAAAGTCTAACATTTAGACTTTTCCAGGCCATCAGTCCATAACAGGTGTGCCTTCCTCTGATCACCTATAACATTTTATTGCCATTTGGTAGTTTATATGTTGCCCTGTATTAAAGCTTCCATTTATAATGATGTCTTTTCCTATACTTGACTGTGAGACCCTGAAGGTGGAGACTAACTGTATCCTTTTGTACCCCAGCATTTAACACAGTGTGCTGTGGCTGTGGGTAAAGGGCAGTCAGTTAACGTTGGAAGGGGTGGTGCTGGAGCCAAAGACCATCAGCCATTCTTGCCTGAGGAAAATGAAAGTCTAGGCTGGAAAGGAGAGTGGGGCAGCCCTTATCAATAGGCGATGGGATTCTGTTCCTCCTAGAGGTGCATTAATAACTGATAGTGAGAACCTCATCTCCCTGTGTCCCAGGAATCAGGAGATGATGAGTATCAAGGGGACCAGTCAGACACAGAGGATGAGGTGGACTCTGACTTTGATATCGACGAAGGGGATGAACCATCCAGTGATGGAGAAGCGGAAGAGCCAAGAAGGAAGCGCCGAGTAGTCACCAAAGCATATAAGGTGCAGGGGAGGTCTGGTTTCCTTGGACTTCCTTAATTTGTGTTCTTCCTTTCATCAGGTCCCATTATGCCCCACACCAATCCCACTTCTGCTCTTCTAGTTTTCTAAGGTCTTCATAGTCTCCCAATATCTCCTCTTCCCTGGTATCTGATTTCACTCTGTCCCCAGGAGCCTCTCAAGAGCCTGAGGCCTCGAAAGGTCAGCACCCCAGCTGGTAGCTCTCAGAAGACCCGAGAGGAGAAGGCACTGCTTCCATTAGAACTGCAGGATGATGGCAGTGACAGTGAGTGGGGATGTTTGGGTCAATAGATAAAATTGAAGTATTATGATATGTATTCATGTTTACTGAAGTTGATAACTTTACTATGAGCATGTAGGAATAATTCTAATTAGGAAATATACACCGAGTATTTAGGGAAGAGAGCCATGATGTTGATGTGCATAACTTAACTCTCAGATTATTCAGAAAGTATGCACACATAGATTGCAAATAGGGCAAAATGTTAACTGAGGATTTGGCAAAAGATTCATGAATGTTCTTTGTACTATTCTTAACTTTTTTGTAAGTTGGAAATGATTTCCAAATAAAAAGCTTTAAAATTAAATTCAGAGAAGGTAGACAGAGTTCAAAGATTTCTTCCCCTATGCTTTCCTTCCCAGGTCGGAAGTCCATGCGTCAGTCTACAGCTGAGCACACACGACAAACATTCCTTCGGGTACAGGAGAGGCAGGGCCAGTCACGGCGACGGAAGGGCCCCCACTGTGAGCGGCCACTGACCCAGGAGGAGCTGCTCAGGGAGGCCAAGATCACAGAGGAGCTCAACTTACGTTCACTGGGTCAGTCTTTGGTTTTGAGAACAGTGGGTAGAGGGGCTGAGAAGCGCAAGAAAAAGATTTAGAGGCCCCAAAGAATTGGACAGATGGAGATCTGGGACAAGAGAAATCAGAAGACAGATATGGGGAGAGAAAGTGATTAGGAGCAAGGAAATAGGCAGTAATGAGGGCCCTGAAGAACAAGTTATATCAAAGTGCTTTGATATTAAAATAGGAATTGTATGGAAAGGAGTTCAGATTCTAGCTCCACTGTTCACTTGCTATAAGACTACAGGCAAATTACTTACAACCTGCTTGCGTCTTTCTTTCCTTGTTCACAAAATGCAATGAGATGATAATGCTACTTTAATGATCATGAGAATTAGAAATTCAGTAGAATCAGTCTGTTCATGAGATACATTTCTTTAAGGTAAAAATTCTATAAGATCTCTTCAGTTTATGTGCTATTGGGCACACAGTCCTGTATGGGAACATACAGTACAAAAGCATATATTTCTTTAAGGGGCGGTGAGAGTTCTTAGATCATGAGAGATGAATGAGGGAGCAGCAGATTTCACTCCCCGCATCATGTGCTCACTCTGGAGCATATGTGCATTGAGTGAAATAACGGGGGAAATCTCCTACAATATTTGATTTGCTATGTCTCTCTCTCTGAATCTTTTTTTAATCAAGCACATATAATTGAATGTGCATAACCCAAATACAGTTTTAATGTGGTGTGGAAGATTGTTCACCCAGAATATCTGGGACCCAACTCATTTTAGTTTAATGGTATCCTTGGTATCCTTAGGACTTCCTTGGTGGCTCAGACGGTTAAGTGTCTGCCTACAGTGCGGGAGATGGGTTCAATCCCTGAGTCAGGAAGATCTCTTGGAGAAGGAAATGGCAACCCACTCCAGTATTCTTGGCTGGAAAATCCCCTGGACGGAGGAGCCTGGTAGGCTACAGTCCATGGGGTCAAAAAGAGTTGGACACGACTGAGTGAAGTCATTTTCACTTAACTCATTTTAGTTTAATGGTATCAGTAGTTTTGAAATGTAGATACCTTCACTCCAGAAAGTTCCCTGGTGGTCTAGTGGTTAGGACTCAGTGGTCCCACTACCTCGCCCAGGTTCTATTCCTGGTCAGTGGAGCACATCTTTGGGACTTCCTTGATAGCTCAGTTGTTAACGAATCTGCCTGCAGTGCAGGAAACCTGGGTTCGATTCCTGTGTTGGGAATATCCACTGGAGAAGGGATAGGCTCCCCACTCCAGTATTGTTGGACATCCCTGGTGGCTCAGCTGGTAAAGGATCCACCTGCAATGTGGGAGACCTGGATTCGATCGCTGGGTTGGGAAGATCCCCTGGAGAAGGGAAAGGCTACCCACTCCAGAGAATTCCATGGACTGTATAGTCCATGGGGTCACAAAGAGTTGGACATGACTGAGTGACTGTCACTCCAAAAGACCACAAAGATTTAATTTTCAACATTTTCAGGGTGTACTTTTGTGACTTTTAAAAAACATTTATATCTGGCTGTGCTGTGTCTTTGTTCTGCCCTCAGGCTCTCTCATTGCTGAGAGCAGAGGTTCTTCTTCATTGTCATAGGGTGGCTTCTTGGGTGGAACACAGACTCTAGGGCATGAGGGCTCAGTATCTGTGGTGCATGGGCTTAGCTGCTCCATGGCATGGGGAATCTTCCTGGACCAGGATCGAACTAGTGTCCTCTGCCTCGGCAGAGCAGATTCTTTATTCATGGGTTTTTAATTGAAGGATAATTACAGTGTTGTATTGTTTTCTGTCATACATCAACATGGATCAGCCGTAGGTATACATATGTCCCCTTCCTCTTCAGCCTCCCTCCCACCCCATCCCACCCTTCAAGGTTGTCACAGAGCCCCAGTTTGAGTTCCCTGAATCATAGAGCAAATTCCCACTGGTTATCTATTTTATTTCTCCATCCCACCCTCTCCTTCTTACCACCCCCATGTCCATAAGTCTGTTCTCTATGTCTGCATCTTGAAAATAGGTTCTGCCCTGAAAATAGGTTGCTGCCCTGAAAATAGGTTCATCAGTACTACTTTCTAGATTCCGCATGCATGTGTTAATATATGATATTTTTCTCTTTCTGACTGACTTCACTCTGTGTAATAGGCTCTAGATTCACTCATCTCATCAGCACTGACTCAAACTAGTTCTTTTAATGGCTGAGTAATATTTCATTGTATATATGTACCATAGCTTCTTTATCCATTCATCTGTTGTTGGACATCTAGGTTACTTCCATGTCCTAGTTATTGTAAATAGTGCTTGCAGGCAGATTCTTAACCAATGGACCAACAGGGAAGTCCAGCTGTTGTGACTTTAAAAAAAAAAAAATTATTATATTGGCTTTAAAATGGGAAATGTACCTTTTATCTGTATAATGGCAACACTGTGCTTTAAAACAGTTATCTCTTAAAACATATAAGTGACTGAGAAATATCACAAATAATGAGGTCATTTGATGTCACTATAATTATAATCTGCATCCTTTTACTACATTGATGATTTCAGGCCACTGTAAAGAAGAGTGATTCCTAGGCTTCTGACATAGGAGATCTTGGGGCATGTTTGGCAGGAGAAAAAAATTTTAAGTTCGTTTTTGAACATGTTGGATTTGAGATGTCTGTGAGCAGTTCATACAGTGCTGAGAAATCAGATAAATACACAAATCTGGTGTTTGGACAAGATATCTGGGCTAGAAATACAAATTTGGAAATTTTTGAATGTGGATGGTAATTGACACTGGAGTGGATGAGATCACTCAGGGAGAAAACACAGAGGAAGAAGGGTAAGCAGAGGCTCAAGAAGGTCCTACAGACACTAAAAAGTAATGGTCTCCCACAAGAGGAGGAGCTTAGAAAAGGATCTGAGGGAAGGCTGGAGAGTGGGAATTGCAGGAAAGTTTGTCGTAAGAACCCTCACCAAAGAGAATGTTTGGGGCAGCTGAGATGTCAGTGAAGAGAACTGAGAAGTGTCCATTGGTTTTGGTGACATGGGGGCAGAAATGACCTTAGGGAGCACTTTTGGGGGAGCAAGCCATTGGAAAGTTGTTGGGAAGCCAAACCTTTAAAATTTGGCCATGAAGGTTAGGAAAGGAACGGTGAGGGGTCTGGGGTCAAGAAAGGGTTTGTCCTTTTTCTCTTTTATTCAAAGATTGGAGAGTATGTATTTTTGGTAAAATGCAACACAAAGAATGTTAAGACAGAAAAGAAAGGATCATTACTAGTGTAGGGTTTTGGAGAAGTGGGAGTCAGGGTGGGAGCTAGGGCACGGGTAGAAGAGTTGGCCTAAGGTCAGAGGGTGGCTCATAGCTATAGGGTTGTAAATCCAGAGGCCAGGATAATGGTTCTCATCTGATGTTTTTTAGGGACTGTCGTTTGTCAGGTGTTGGAGATTGAGTTGGAAGCTTGAGAGTGAAGACTGTTTGAAATTGTTATGGAGATAGGATCATCTGCTGGTCTGGCAGGTCTTTTGAAGTTTGGGAATATGACTTTCTGGTGGTTTCATTCTACCTGTTGTGTAACTTTTTTCCAGTACTGCTCATTGATCCAGGTCTGGGCGAAGGAGTTTACATTGATAAGAGAATGACTGATAAGAGAAAAGGAAGGCTGGAAGGAATGATAGAATGCAGAGATTTTCAGGTACTCGAAGTAGTGAAGAACTTGAAGAACAGAGGTATCTAGGGTAATGGAGCAATGAAAGCTGAAACGTGGGGCTCCACAGGACACAGGCGCATCCTGCCCAGGGTGTGGGAGAATAAGCAGCCTCCACCAGAGGGTTGCAGGGAGTAGTGGCCTCTACAGATGACAGGTTTCCTGTAAAGCAAGTCTTGGAAGGCGTGCTGAGTGAGAAACTTGACGAAATAGATGAGTTGGCTGATTGTAGAGCAGGGGTTACAGAGGGTACAGGAAAGTGTTGAGAGACGAGTTGAAATGCTGGCTCCAGGGAAAGCAGTATTACCATCCAGAATTCAAGTGTAAGAGAGATTAAATCACTGGATGGGGGTGGAGGGGTTAGGGGATAGGTGTCCAGAGGACTCTTCTGGTCATACTTTATCCAGAGCAGTGGTCCCCAACCTTTTGGCATCAAAGACCAATTTTGTGGAAGAGAATTTTTCCATGAACCTAGGGGTGGGGAGGTGGTGGGGGGGGGTGGTTTCAGGATAATTCGAGCACATTGCATTTATTGTGCACTTTATTTCTAATCTAATGTTGCTACTGATTTGACAGAAGGTACCAGTCCTCGGCCCAGAGGTTGGGGGCCCCTGCACTAGAGAATTGTGTTCAGAGTACCCACATTTAAGGGGGACAGAGGGACCAGGAATATTTTGATCTGTGTATACATTAACAAATCATTATTGAATTCCTGTAATGTGTGGAATGCTGTGTGACCCTCATGATGTATAGGTAATATGAGTCACGGTCACTGCCCTTGAGAGACGTGTGTGCCAGCAGTGAACTGCCACGGAGCATTGTCACCTGGTCCAGACAGGGTGACTAGTGAGCTAGAGAGGAGGGCCTGAAAGAAGGAACAGTGAGCTCAGCTCATTGTTGCCCTGTGAGAATGCAGATACAAAGTTGTCAGATTTTCTTCTTAGTTTTTCAAACGGGACCATAAACCTCTGTATTTGAATGTAATTTCCTGACTTTTAAATGTCAGCAGCTAATTCAGATTTTTCTTTAAAACACTATGCAAATCAAGCAGGACACATAAAGGGGCTGCTATCTTGCAGCCTCTGCCATAGATCACGGTAAGTACAGGAACAGAAGGGTGTTTTTGGCACAGGTGGCAAAGGAGGGAGTGACTCAGAACCATGTTGTATGAGGAATGGTTCAGCAGAAGGGGTATTGTCATCAGCCTGAAGAGAGATGAGCACTAATTTCAACTAGTTAAAGGACTGTCAAGTGGAAGACAGGTTAGATTTGTGTTCCTTTTGGCCTTAAAAGGTGAAACACTATCAACAGGAAGTATATTTCAGCTCACAGTGGGAAAGAAGGGGGCTTCCCTGGTGGCTCAGTGGTAAAGAATCCGCCTGACAATGCAAGAGACATGGGTTCAGTCCCTGGTCCGGGAAGATCCTAAATGCTGCAGAGCAACTAAGCCTAAGCTGTGCACCACAGCCGCTGAGCCTGTGCTCCAGAGCCCAGGAGCCACGACTCCTGAGCCCTTGTGCCTACAGCCGACACTCCACCACACCAGAGGCCACCACAGTGTGATGCCCACACCTGCTGCAACTAGAGAAAAGTCCATGCATCAGCGAAGATCCAGCACAGCTGAAAAACAAATAACTCAGTGAATAAATTACTTTTTTAAAAGTAGGAAAGAACTCTAATCACTAGGGAATCCTAAAGAGGCAGTATGCTGCCTTGGATAGGTAGGAGCAAGTTGACAGAAAAGTAATGAGAAATCAGAGGAAATGAGCAGGCTCCTTGCCAAAGGATCCTTTCAGCTCTGAAGTCCTACTGTTCTGAGCCAGTGAGGAATCAAGTGACCCTAAGAAATGATGAGCAGGGTGTATGTCAAGGGGGGCAAGCAGA
Organism: Madoqua kirkii; assembly: GCA_006408675.1. Lineage (NCBI taxonomy): Eukaryota > Metazoa > Chordata > Mammalia > Artiodactyla > Bovidae > Madoqua > Madoqua kirkii. The sequence goes on along the minus strand of SJYC01084557.1, from coordinate 42,900 downwards.
AAGCGTATGAAATGGGCTTGGGTGAGCAGTGACTAGAGAGCCAGGAGGGTAATTAAGAGACTATAAGACAGGACTGGGGTTTGGCAAGTGGGGAACTGACCATCCACTCGTTCCTTCCTGAAGAGACATACGAGCGTCTCGAGGCTGACAAAAAGAAGCAGGTCCACAAGAAGCGGAAGTGCCCTGGGCCCATAATCACCTACCACTCAGTGACTGTGCCACTGGTTGGGGAGCCAGGCCCTAAAGAAGAGAATGTCGATGTAGAAGGGTGAGTGACTGAATCTCGGGGAAGAGAGCACAATGTCTCCCTTCTATATTCAGCTTGTGTTTCCTCAGCCCCATTTCACTTGCTCTCCTCACACAGCTCTCCTAACACTTGGGTATCTTTCAGATCCTTTTCCCATCAGCTCCGATCTTTCTTACAGTCTCTCTCTCCTCCTGTTTTTCCATCCAGCCCTGCATTGTTTGTCCTGTCTCTTTGTAGATTCTCTCAGACTGTTGCTGTCCGCTGCCTCCTCCTCTTTTCTTCAGTTCTCTGATCCCTCTATCTGTTGTCTTCACCTCTCAGCTCTTTGTATGTTTCTCTGTCTTTTCCCTCAGACTTGATCCTGCTCCCATGGCTTCTGCATTGACTGCCCGTGCTGGGACTGGACCTGTCATCCCTCCTGCTCGCTGCTCACGTACCTTCATCACTTTCAGTGATGATGCCACATTTGAGGAGTGGTTTCCTCAAGGGCGGCCCCCAAAGATCCCCGTTCGGGAGGTCTGCCCCGTGACCCATCGGCCAGCCCTATATCGGGACCCTGTTACAGACATACCCTACGCCACTGCTCGAGCCTTCAAGATCATCCGTGAGGCCTACAAGAAGTACATCACTGCCCATGGACTGCCGCCCACTGCCTCAGCCCTAGGCCCTGGCCCCCCACCTCCTGAGCCCCTCCCTGGCTCTGGGCCCCGAGCCTTGCGCCAGAAAATTGTCATCAAATGAAGGAATGTCTGGTCTTTAGAAACCTCTTTCCTGTCCTAACTTAAGGTTCTTAAGTTGGAGCTCTTAAGAAGCCCTGCTTCTCCCCTTTGTCATCGCTGATCTTTGCCCAGCTCTTCTCTGTATTTCTTTCCCCATCTTTTCCCCTAGTTCCTACTGGTTTGTGTTTTTTAATCTAATAAAATAGAACGATCCCTTTTGTCTGGTGTCCAATCTAGGGTTGGGAGCAAAAAGTATTTGTGAATGAGTTTTATATTTGTTTAATAGTTTTTATTATGAGTCATCCCTTTTATTCTTTATTTTTTAGGTTTTTTTTCTTTTTCTTTTTTTGGCCACACCATATGGCTTGTAGGATCTTAGTTCCCCAACCAAGGATCAACCCTGGGCCCTCACCAGTGAAAGCACCTAGTCCTAACCACTGAACCACCAGGGAACTTCCAGAGTTTCCCTTTTTAGACTGTAAAATATTAATTCCTCTAACAGTTTATAAACACCTTAAAATTAGACACCAAAACAAAATCCTTATACTCATCTCTATATCTCCTTATAGTCACTGCTTTGAATATAGCAGGCACTAATATTGAGTTAGCCAAAAATTTTGTTCAGCTTTTCTATACGATATCATGGAAAAACCCAAACAGACTTTCAGGCCAATCCAGTAAGCATTAATAGGAACTGTGATTCATAGAAGTCCAGTTTCTGGGACTTGGGCTTGTAGGAAGGGGAGGAGGTGCCATGGCTGTTAGCGGCCACTAGAGGCTATGTATGTTTCTCTGTCTTTTCCCTCAGACTTGATCCTGCTCCCATGGCTTCTGCATTGACTGCCCGTGCTGGGACTGGACCTGTCATCCCTCCTGCTCGCTGCTCACGTACCTTCATCACTTTCAGTGATGATGCCACATTTGAGGAGTGGTTTCCTCAAGGGCGGCCCCCAAAGATCCCCGTTCGGGAGGTCTGCCCCGTGACCCATCGGCCAGCCCTATATCGGGACCCTGTTACAGACATACCCTACGCCACTGCTCGAGCCTTCAAGATCATCCGTGAGGCCTACAAGAAGTACATCACTGCCCATGGACTGCCGCCCACTGCCTCAGCCCTAGGCCCTGGCCCCCCACCTCCTGAGCCCCTCCCTGGCTCTGGGCCCCGAGCCTTGCGCCAGAAAATTGTCATCAAATGAAGGAATGTCTGGTCTTTAGAAACCTCTTTCCTGTCCTAACTTAAGGTTCTTAAGTTGGAGCTCTTAAGAAGCCCTGCTTCTCCCCTTTGTCATTGCTGATCTTTGCCCAGCTCTTCTCTGTATTTCTTTCCCCATCTTTTCCCCTAGTTCCTACTGGTTTGTGTTTTTTAATCTAATAAAATAGAACGATCCCTTTTGTCTGGTGTCCAATCTAGGGTTGGGAGCAAAAAGTATTTGTGAATGAGTTTTATATTTGTTTAATAGTTTTTATTATGAGTCATCCCTTTTATTCTTTATTTTTTAGGTTTTTTTTCTTTTTCTTTTTTTGGCCACACCATATGGCTTGTAGGATCTTAGTTCCCCAACCAAGGATCAACCCTGGGCCCTCACCAGTGAAAGCACCTAGTCCTAACCACTGAACCACCAGGGAACTTCCAGAGTTTCCCTTTTTAGACTGTAAAATATTAATTCCTCTAACAGTTTATAAACACCTTAAAATTAGACACCAAAACAAAATCCTTATACTCATCTCTATATCTCCTTATAGTACTGCTTTGAATATAGCAGGCACTAATATTGAGTTAGCCAAAAATTTTGTTCAGCTTTTCTATACGATATCATGGAAAAACCCAAACAGACTTTCAGGCCAATCCAGTAAGCATTAATAGGAACTGTGATTCATAGAAGTCCAGTTTCTGGGACTTGGGCTTGTAGGAAGGGGAGGAGGTGCCATGGCTGTTAGCGGCCACTAGAGGCTCTCAGGGCTGGGCAGGGTATGGGGGCTGTGTATATGTGATCTCCCACTACCCCCCACCTGGCCAGAGCTAAAATAATAAAATGCTGAGCTCACTGTTCCCCCACCCTCTCCCCCGGCACCGGCTCCTCTTGCTGCCCGGACGGTGCTCCAGCAGAACAGACAAACCAACCAACAGCAGGGGAGGTGAGAAGGGAGGTGGCCACCAGGACTGGTAGGTGGGGAAGGCAGGGGGCTTGTGGATCAGAGCCTGGTGGGAGACGGGAGGAGAAGAGGGGCTCCTACTGGGAATGATGTGGTGTCTGTCACTCAGTGTTTCTGTCACTGTCTGTCCTCTCCCTTAACTGTAGTTTACGTTGTCAATGTACATATCTCACACATTTTCTCAATCTTTCATATTCAGCATGGAGTGTATGTTTGGCTTAAAAGACCATGCAAGTTTAATCCTCTCACTTTCTTTAGAGAAACTTTATCCCATTTAGAAGGCATTTCCCACCCATTAGACTGGCTTCCTAGCCAAGCCAGGGACACATTGTGTGAACTCAGTACCTTCTCCTAAGGTTGTGCCACCCTCCCCCACCCTGGATGTCTTCCAGGCCCTCTGAGCTCTCATTTTCCCTCTAGTTTTCCCTCAGGATTTAGAATTTGAGCAAAGTAATGAGATCTTGATCCCCTACAATAAAAGGAAATGAGGGTGGAGTAAGAGCACTGTCTTTCCCCCTAATCCTCTTTGATTTCTTAACCCAGTTTAAGAAAAACTGGATTAGGGAGAAGAGAGGCAGAATTTCCCTGAAGCTCTCTGCCTGCCCCCCTTCCTGCAATAGGAATTGGGCTTGGAGCCAGCTGTGATGGCAGGGCTCCTGGCAGCTGTGCTAAGGCAAGAGGCATCAACAGGCGAGGTTAAGGGGAGAGGTACTGCCAGGGTTTCTGATACAACGGGGAGAGGGATTCACCCTGCATACCTGGGATCCCCATCCAGAGTGGCTGGAAGCTGTGGAAGCGAGAAGGAGGCTCACAACCCAGCCTTCCGCTATTCTCCCATGCCCAGCTAGATCTCTGTCCTCCAAGGTAACCAGGTTATTTATTGTTCTGCCCCACTGGCTTGTCTGTTTCCCTGCTGTGTCCATGTATATCTTGCCATTGTCCAACCACTTTCTCCCTATAACCCAGGCCCCGTGAGTGCCACACAGTGGGGAGGGGGTGGGGGCCATCATGTCATCGTATCAGAAGGAACTGGAAAAATACAGAGACATAGATGAAGATGAAATCCTAAAGACCTTGAGCCCTGAGGAGCTAGAACAGCTGGACTGCGAGCTACAGGAGATGGACCCCGAGGTAGGGGCTCCAGCACGGGATCGGGCAATCCCTAGGCGGTAGGAAGGGTGTGGGGCCCTGGGGGACTGAGACCAGGGTCATCTGCAGGGCTTAGAGTCCCAAGAAGCTCTGGGGAACAGTGTCTGGAGATGCTTTAGGGAGACCTGGAGGTGGCCCAGGCCAGAGGGGGGCCCTGACTTGCTCTCCAAAACTCATCCCTAAGAACATGCTCCTGCCAGCTGGACTAAGACAACGTGACCAGACAAAGAAGAGCCCAACGGGGCCGCTGGACCGAGAGGCCCTCTTGCAGTACCTGGAACAGCAGGCACTAGAGGTCAAAGAGCGTGACGACTTGGTGCCCTTCACAGGCGAGAAGAAGGGTATGGGATCTCTAACATCCATGCCTCCTAGAACCCAATGGTGGTCTCTCCCATGTCCCCATTCCAGCTTTCTTCTCATTTGCCCACTCCTAACTGCCAGGAAATCAGCTGCCTACATCTGCATGCCAACTTGCACTCCAGCTCTAGAAGTGATCAAGGGGACCCAGGAGTCCTGAGCTTGAGGACTCAGGTTTTACAGTGGCTGCTAGTGACCCAGCATTCTACCTCCTGGAGAAGGAAGGGAAGCTGGAGGCCAGGATCTTAGGAGAAATGACCTCAACCTGAACCATCCTCATTTCCCCATCAGGGAAACCCTACATCCAGCCCAAGAGAGAAATTCCAGTGGAGGAGCAGGTCACTCTGGAGCCTGAGCTGGAGGAGGCACTGGCCCACGCCACAGATGCTGAGATGTGTGACATTGCAGGTGGGCAGCTGTGGGCAGTTAGTTGGGAGGATCTGGGGCAGGGGTCATGAACATGGCATGGGACTAGTGGGATGTGGATGTTTTGAGAAAGCCTTGGGTAGTGGTTTTTAATTTTTGTCTATATATGTATTCACTCATTTTTAAATTTAATAAGGTAACATGTAAAGGGTGATTTTACAGGGATTATAAAGCAAAACTATTTTGGCTGCAAACAAGAGGGTCTAACAGACCCCCTCACCCTGTAGTGGCTCCTTAGGGACCTTGCTTTAACCCTGTCTCAATGTTTTGAAAACCACTGCCTTACACAGCTTAATGGAAGGGACCCCTGGGACCAAAAGTGGAAACCTCTTTGGAAGAGGTCAGGCTTCAAAAATGCAATAGATTCAGAATGAGGTGGGTGGAGGTCCTGGAACAAGCCCATTTTTCTCATTCCTTGTGCCCCCTCTGCCTACTCTCTCCAGCAATTCTGGGCATGTACACACTGATGAGCAACAAGCAGTACTATGATGCGATCTGCAGCGGAGAAATCTGCAACACCGAAGGCATTAGCAGTGAGTGTGTTTGGGAGCATGGTGCCCAGGGCTCCTGGCAGGTGTCCCGAAGTCTGAGCAAAGGTAGCAAAGGGTGAAATGAGGCAGTCAGGGAGAGGACATAATGCATAAGTGATAAGAGAATGAATGGGGAAGAGACTGTGGGGAACATGTTGGGGTTTCCTTCCTCCCCTCACCTGCCAGGTGTGGTGAGCCTGACAAGTACAAGCCAGTGCCAGATGAGCCCCCAAATCCCACCAACATCGAGGAGATACTGAAGAGTGTTCGAAACAACGACAAGGAGGTAGAGGAGGTGAACCTCAATAATATCCAGGTGTGATATCTGACCCCATCCTCTAAGCAGTAACACCGGCCTAACTCTGCTGTCTTGAGTCCCCTGGCCCACCCTCTCCTATTTCCCTTTGATAGGACATCCCGATAGCCATGCTAACTGAGCTGTGTGAGGCCATGAAGACAAATACCCATGTCCGGAGCTTCAGCCTGGTGGCCACAAGGAGTGGTGACCCCATTGCCAATGTAAGGCTAGCTGGCATCCCTCACCCTCTCCCTGGACATGCATCCTTGGCAGGGCTGTGAGAAAGGGTTGTGCTGGGGGTGCTATTCCCATCAACTTTCTTAGGGGAGACCTGCTGGAGACTCCTCCCCTCAGTCCTTTGACTCACAGCTGTGAAATCCTGATTGTCTTCCTAAAGCACCAAACCCTCTCAACCACCCCCAACTCCACTGCACACGTCACCCCACTGCTTTCCCTACTACCTACCCTCCCTCTGCCTCCCTGGAGCCCCACACCCAGCTCAAGGACTCTTCTCAAAGAGCTGTCTCCCTCTTGCTCCTGTTCTTTCTCTCCTCAGTTATCTGTGAAACTGTACCCTAACCCTAATCCAAGTCCCTACTACCCAGGCAGTGGCTGACATGTTGCGTGAGAATCGTAGCCTCCAGAGCCTGAACATCGAATCCAACTTCATTAGCAGCACAGGTCTTATGGCTGTGCTGAAGGCAGTTCGGGAGAACGCCACACTCACTGAGCTCCGAGTAGACAACCAGGTCAGCCTTCCCTTCGCCTAGTCTTTGCAGTCAGCTAACACTCACTGATCCTCTTCCCTGGGGCAGCCACAGGCAGGATCTCATCTGATCTTGTTTGGACTCTCCCTCTTCTTATGAGGGCAGCACCTCATCACTCATTCCGGAGAACAAGCCTCTTTAACCTCCCAAAGGTTGGTGGTCTGAGATGGTGAACAATCCTGACAAGGGGTGCTGACGGCTTCCATCTCGCCCTCCCCCAGCGCCAGTGGCCTGGTGACGCGGTGGAGATGGAGATGGCCACCGTGCTCGAACAGTGTCCCTCCATTGTCCGCTTTGGCTACCACTTTACACAGCAGGGGCCACGTGCTCGGGCCGCTCAGGCCATGACCCGAAACAATGAACTGCGTGAGTAGCTGCAGACATGGTGCGTGGGGGAGAAGGCAAGTAGCTGCAGAAACTGGTGGATGCCCCTGAAAGCGCCTAGGGTGCTGCCAAAGTGCCATTCACAGAAGTTCAAATGCCATAAGTGACCTGAAAGCAAACAAGAAAACTCCTCTGCCCAAGTACACCAGTAGAGAGGCAAAGAGAGTTAGTCATAGCTGTTGGGGCCGTGTGTTTTTATCTGCCCTGTTTCTTATTTTAACATGGCGAGGAGGAGCATGCTTGGTGACCTAAGACATTGCCTCTATGAGTCTGGCCAAGGAACTAGAAAGGAGAAGAACACCTTTGCAGGAGGCAAGAGATGGGATAATGACTTGCATTTACTCTTCTTCCTTTACAGGTCGCCAGCAAAAGAAGAGATAACACTACCTTTCCCTTTACCAACTAGGGCTCAGAGCCCTGAAAGCTTAAATCCTCATCTGTCCCTCCTTTCCTGTAAATAAAGGCCCTACTGTCCACTCTGCCTGCTTCCTTCCTTGGGCTTTGGAGTGGAAATCTTGGCGCTAACCCCCAAGGGTTACTGCCAATTCATCAGGGGATTATTTATACTCTGGGGATCAGCAGGCAGGGAGGTTCAGGTTACCAGGAGGAGGTGGGGGGAGCTCGCTCCCTTGATGTTCCCCATAACCCTGTGAATGTGTTTAGTCTCTTCTACTTTCACAGGGCGGCTAGCCCTGGCTCTGTTTTCAGACATGTCCAATCCCTCCCTGCTGACCAGTGCCTACCCACAACCCTCATGTTATTGGAAGGAGGCAAGGACTTTGAGTGGAGTGGAGAAGAAAGCCAAAAACATGAAGGGCAAAAACCTCCTTCTGACAGACTTATTAATAGGGCACCAGGCTGCATGCAGCTGACGCTTGGCTTGACTGTGGGAGAAGGTGGGGGAGGGGTTAGAAGTGTGGGGAGCTGTGTACCTTGCAGAGAAGAATTGGCTGGGCTGAGAATGAACAGATCTGAAATCCTGAAACAAGGAACCAGACTCAGGGAAAGCTGGGCTCCGAGCGCCTGCTGTAGTTTATTTGTGAAATGAATGGGGAACAAGGATGTCAGTCCAAGGGGAGATCAGGGGGTTCCTCCTCATCAGAGTCAAACTCAACATTTTCATCTTTTACCCATCGACCTCGTCCATCTGGGATCCATCCAGAGCTGGAAACACCAGAAAACAGAACTGGTCAGAAAAAGTTTATTAAATTAATAAAAGCGTGTGTGCGAGTGCTCTGTCACGTCCAACTCTGTGACCCCATGGCCTGCAGCCTGCCAGGCTCCTATGTCCATGGGATTTCCCAGGCAAGAATACTGGAATGGGTTGCCATTTCCTTCTCCAGGGGAATCTTCCCAACTCAGGGGTTGAACCTGCCTCTTGTGCACTATAGGAGGATTCTTTACTGCTGAGCCTCCTGAGAAGCCCCAATATTCTTTCTGTTAATTTTGTGAACTATCTGAAAAAAAGTTACCTATGTAAGGAGTCTTTGTGCATGCATGCATGTGTGCTAAGTTGCTTCAGGAGGAACTGACTCTGGAACTGTATGGAGTGTAGCCCGCCAGGATTCTCCAGGTAAGAATACTGGAGTGGGTTGCCATGCCCGCCTCTAGGGGATCTTCCTGACCCAGAAATCGAACCTGCGTCTCCTGTATTGGCAGGTGGTTTCTTTACCACTGCGCCACCTGGGAAGCCCCAGAGGGATAAGTAAAAGCACTTGAGAAGCTCTGAAACAAGGAGGGTCAGAGAGAAAAGGGAAAAACTGAGGAAAAATTCTACATACTCACCTTCGAAGGGTGAGGTAATGATCGAGGGCCCGTCTTCTTGTGGGGCTCATAGGCGCGGGGGATGAGACAGTGGCTGACTCCTTGGTCTGTGAACCAGCCTCAGGCTCAGGTTCTCTACTGATCTTCCCACCTTGGGGTTCAACCTCTGAGGGTGGCAAAGGGGGACGAGAAACAGAGGGTCGAGGGGCTTCTGGTCTGGACAGAGAACAATCGAAGTCTGTAAATGCAGTAAAGGAAAGGGCCTAATCTCCTGTGACTCCCAACTCCTTATAGGAGTGCGTCCCAATTCTGTGTTCCTCAAGATATTAGTAAGGTTCTGCATAAAAAGAATTTTGGAATCCAGTAAATTTAGGAAAGTCTAAATTAATCTTTTAAGGGTTTATCTTACGATTTTGTAGAACCCTCAAAATACACTAATTTTTAATCAAACAGGATTACAAAGCACTTTTTTAGTTACAAAAATCTTCCTGAAATACAAGTTACCACCCCCAGAACACTTAGTATTTCTCAGATTGCAATTAGGAAAATAATCACTTTAGAGCTATTTATCTCTTGTCTCTCCCTACCTCTGGCTTTCCCAATCCACTGACCTGTGCTTCCGGCGGCAACAACTGTTATAGTGAGGAGCTCTGTGCAGAGCACTCTGAGTGATAAGTCGAGTCTGAGTTAGAGAGGAGCCTGGCATGGAGATAGAAGACAGAGTCAGAGCCTTCACAGCCAGAAATAAGCCAAAGTTCTTCAAGCCTAAGGTGTGCAGCACAGTCCTGCCCGAACACAACTTTCCCTCTCTGATTACCTCTGCTGTGGTCTCTTCTCTCCTGAGTTCATTATGCTGTCTTGGATTCTGCTCTGTGCCTTTTCCTGGTGGCTTCTTGCCATAGAAAAGCTGCAGGCCTGAGGAGAAAGGGGAAGAGGATTAAAAGCAGAGCACCAGGGGTGGTCTGAAGAGATTTTAAGGGTTTACTCTATCGTCTGTCTTCCCAAACTTACTGGACAGATGCTTTTTGCCTGCACGGTGGGCAGTCAGCATGGCCAGAGTGTCCAGGACAGGTCGGTGGGGACAGATGGCACAAGCAAAGCTGGGGAGTAGGAAAGATAATTGGTCCCTGGGGAGTGGAATCTTGGTCATAGGTCCCACCCCGTCCAAGCATTCATTTCCAAAGCCCAGCTCCCAAGTCTCCATCACCCACATCCCTGTTACTCACTCCCAGCCAAAGAATCCTAGATACTCCCGCTCTCCTCCTTAATAACAAAAGTTCTTGAGTCTCTAACTTCAAAACTCTTAAACTTGATCCACTCCTCGCTCTCACCGTCCATCCCGTAGCATCAGCGCCTCATCCTCTGGGATGTAACTGGCAAGCAGGTCCCCGACTCTTCGTTTCTGCAGGAGACAGGGGAAGAAGTCCGGACGGGATCAGCTGGATATGAGGGAGGGATAAAAGGGAAACGATAGAGACGAGGACTCAAAGGGAATAAAGACCATGGGAGAACACACATCTGCGGCGAAAAAGGGGTCCACCACCACCTCTAGTCTTTTGGTTCCCTTCACCCCGCCCCCCAGTTGTTGCCACAGCAACAAAACAGCTCCTTTACAGCTTTCAGGTGAAGCTGCTTCGGACGCACTCCTCTCGGCCTACTTTGAGCACATTGAGTTGACTCCAATCGTCTCCTTCCCTCTTGAAAGACATCAAGACTGTGAGCCCCAGAAATCAAACACTCTATCCAGCTGCCTTCGCCATTCCTTTCAGGCCACCGTAGCGGGCGTGGGCCGTCTCCGTTCCTTCCGATCTCTTTCCGGCTGGACTCCTGACTTCCGGGGATGTGCTTCCACGAATGCACTGCGCGATCCCGGAAGCCAGCTTCTAGCCCGCTGAGGGGGACTGCATTTCTTATGGTGCCCTGCGACCTCGCTGGCGCGGGGCCTTTTGGGAAATGAAGTCTTTTTTCAAAGAGCTTGCCGCCGGGCTGGATCCAGGCCCTTTCGTTTTGGCAGATTCGAGGCGTTTGGAATGACAAGAACCTAGATGAGGAGCCCGAATTTGAGGATGTGACTGATTTGGTTTGGAGAATACCTTTGAGGATCTCTGAAGGAAAAAGAGTGCTACAGACTCTGGCTATTGTCACGCCCTTCGCCTGCAGCCACAGCCCATATAGGGTGGGCCTGATCTGGTCAGGAACAGACCTGACCAGAGGGCTAACCCCGGGACGGGGCGGAGTGGGGGTATTGGGGAGACTGGAGGTCGGGCTGCCAGACGTAGGGGCAAATTGAGCTGCGTGTTAAGAAGGCTGCTAGAGTTCAAAGGTCAGGGGTCAACGTCGCGAGTTGTTGTGGGGAGTCGAAAGTCGGAGGGGTGCTAAGGAAAGACTCAGGTAGAGACTGAATAATCAAGAGTACAGATTTGTGGGCAGGGGACTTGGAGGGAGGAGAAGCTACGGCTGACAAGTCGCTTATCGCCGGGGGAGGCGGGGAGACTTAAGAGAGAAGACTAAAAGAGTGAGGAATCCTCTAAGATACCCATACTCGGACCGCGAGCCCGTCATTATCGGTCACTTGGCCGAGCCTCCCTGGGTTGTAACCTCAGTGTCCGCAGGGTGAGGAGATGGCTTCTCCGTCTAGACAGGGCCCCCTCGGGGGGTCAGGATTGCTTCAAGGGAGCCGGGCTCGTTCTTATGGAAGCCTGGTGCAGTCTGCCTGCTCCCCGGTGAGGGAAAGACGCCTGGAGCATCAATTGGCGCCCGGAGACACCCTGGCTGGACTAGCACTCAAGTACGGGGTGACGGTGAGTCTTCCACGATTGAGACGTAGACACCCAATTAGAAGAGGTTTATTCCTCATGAGAATGTATGGCCCTTTAGGCAACTTCCTCTGAAATTTTCTTAATTGTGTTTATAGTAACTAATTGTGATACATTGACTGTGATAAAGGTTTGGTCCACCTTTATCTTTTTGTTTTCCCATCTCAGTGTTGCACTATCTGGTGGGAACAAATCCTACCCCATTATCCCAACGGAGGGGAGCAGCATTTATTTTTTAGGCCAGTCACTGTATTAAAGACTTTACATCCATTAGCTCATTTGATCCTCACATCCCTATCAAGCATATAATTATTGTGCCCTTTTTACAAATGAAGAAACTGAGACTTAGATTGGTTAACCAGTGTGACCAAGGTCAAATAACTAATAAGTGTTGACGTGAAAATTGAAACAGGTCTGTCTGATTCCAAAGCCTGTACTGTTAGCTACACAGGAATATTTTAATTGAAAATGACTAAACATTCACGGCAAACAATGCAGAGCTAGTTTTTAGTCTGAGGTTCCTGAAGTGCTGTCTCCTCTTGTTCTTTTCTTCTCCTCAATGCTCTGCCCTCTTCTTTTCAACAAGGTGGTCTCTGTGGTACAAAACAGGTACTCTCTATGCCAAGCATTTCAGTTCATGCATAAGGTATATTTAGTAGGAGTAAAAACACATTGCTTTAAAGTTGATAAGGGTCTTCCCCTATATCTTGTTGAATTAGGTAACATTTTTCTGCTTGGTATGTTCAAAGCATTGTGGTAACCATCTTGGGAGATGGAAACATAAAGTGTGTAGCTGCTGCTCTCATGTAATTTACAGTCTAGTAAGAAGTGAGCGAAGAGGAACTAAAAAGCCTCTTGGTGAAAGTGAAAGAGGAGAGTGAAAAAGTTGGCTTACAGAAAAGTTGGTCAACATTCAGAAAACTAAGGCATCTGGTCCCATCACTTCATGGGAAATAGATGGGGAAACAGTGGAAACAGTGTCATACTTTATTTTGGGGGGCTCCAAAATCACTGCAGATGGTGATTGCAACCATGAAATTAAAAGACATTTACTCCTTGGAAGGAAAGTTATGACCAACCTAGACAGCATATTCAAAAGCAGAGACATTACTTTGCCAGTCAAGGTCCGTCTAGTCAAGGCTATGGTTTTTCCAGTGCTCATATATGGATGTGAGAGTTGGACTGTGAAGAAAACTGAGGGCCAAAGAATTGATGCTTTTGAACTATGGTGTTGGAGAAGACTCTTGAGAGTCCCTTGGACTGCAAGGAGATCCAACCAGTCCATTCTGAAGGAGATCAGCCCTGGGTATTCATTGGAAGGACTGATGCTGAGGCTGAAACTCCAGTACTTTGGCCACCTCATGCGAATAGTTGATTCATTGGAAAAGACCTTGATGCTGGGAGGGATTGTGGACAGGAGGAGAAGATGGCATCACGGACTCGATGGACATGAGTTTGAGTGAACTCCGGGAGTTGGTGATGGACAGGGAGGCCTGGCGTGCTGCAATTCAAGGGGTCGCAAAGAGTCAAGACACAACTGAGAGACTGAACTGAAGAAATGAGCAGGGACACAAATAATGATTGTAGGTGACAGAACGTGGTGAGTTTGTAGAGGTGTTAACAAAAAGTGGAAAGTCAGGAAAGAAGATTGGTTTTTATTTGGAAGGGGACATTAGTGCAGATTTTAAGGGGACCATCACAATGGGCCTTCAAAGACTTGGACATCCCTTTTTCTATGCTCCTCTCTATAAACCTAAGTAATCCAGTGGTCTAAATCCTTTACATCTTTGTCTTTCCAGTAGCCTCCACTCTAAGGGACAGAACTATTTCTTTTCAATTTTATATCTCTAGAGCCTGACATAATCCCCAGCACATAGAAGTTTAATAGATGTTTTTTGAATGAATGAAAGACTGGCTAAAATTTCCACACTGGAGATTGGGAGTATAGTAAAGTGAACATTTAAGCAGAAGGATGGCCTAAATAAAGGAAATGGACTTGAAAGTACCAAGCAGTCCTTTCATCCCAGCAGAGGCTCAGATGCTGTGCAATGAAGGAAACTGCTGCTAGTGATTCAACAATTATTGTTTGAGGTTTTCTTACTGCCCTGTATCTTTCTGAGTACAGAAAAGCTCTGTAGTCTAGTAAAGAAAAGTTCTAGGTTCTGGTTTCATTCTGCTGCTTACTAGCTGAGTGAGTGGATAGTCAATCACTTCACTGTCTAGGGCCTCATTTTCCTCACCATTTGTACATAAGAATAAAAAATAAAAAACTTAGGTAAATAAATTACCTAATTTATTATCTACCTGTCATTTAAGGAACACTTAGTATATGCCAAGCTCTATTATCTCATATTATCTCCATGAAACTTTATGAGGTAGATGTGACCATTTCCATTTAAAGATAAGGAATATCACAATGTTGTACATCTGAAACTAATATAATACTGTAAGTCCACTTATACTTCAATAAAAACAAATCTTTAATGATAAGGAGACTGAAGCTTTGAGAGATAACTTACTATAAACTATATAAAAACTAGTCCAGTTGTCAGAGCTAGGATTCAGACCCCGTTGTCTTGCTCTAAAATCCTCATTTCATGGGGCTTCCCTGGTGGTCTGGTGGTTAAGACTGTATGAAACCCAGATTCTGAGAACCAGAGTAGAAGGAACGTAACCATACCCCTATCCTCATCCCAAGCAAACTCCCAGTAGGTCAATAGAAAAGCTTTGTCCTGGTTAAACTCTGCAAGCTTTTATTTTTACGTGTTCAAGTCCCTGTCCTACTTGTAACGACATTGCCTAATAACACAGGCTCGGGAAATCACCAGAGCTGACAGACTTTATTTTTCATACAGATTCTTCCTTTTTGGCTCTGATCCTTAAACTTCTATTCTGCCCTAGTATCTCTTCCTATTTTAAAAAAACTATACCCAACGAACACGAGATACTGTCTTTTGAGAAGCTTTGTGTTGCTTGATTTGAGCAACGATGCAATGTAATAGTGAAAAGCAGCTTAAAATCTCTGCTCTACAACGTACTGGCTGTGTGATCCTGGGCAAGCTACACAGTATCTCTGTTCCTCAACTTTGTCATATGGGCATATGTACAAATTATGTACTTATTTGGCTTTGCTGGGTCCTCAGTTCAGTCACGCCTGACTCTGCAGCTCCATGGACTGCAGTATGCCAAGCCTCCCTGTCCGTCACCAACTTCTGGAGCTTGCTCAAACTCATGTCCATCAAGTCAGTGATGCTATCCAACCATCTCATCCTCTGTCGTCCCCTTCTCCTCCCACCCTCAATCTTTCCCAGCATCAGGGTCTTTCCGAATGAATCTCTGAGTAGGTGTGGGTTCAATCCCTGGTCCGGAACTAACAGCCCACATGCTGTGTTGCATGGCCAAAAAAATAAAATCCTCACTTTGAACTGCTCTATTAAACTAACTAGATTCTAATGACCTTCTAGCTCTTGGCTTGAAGACAGAGGAACAATGTCCCCATATATGGTACTTCTGGGAAGTAATAAAAGCAACAGAAAACTCACAAATTAATTCATATCATCTTGGAACTAGAAGGGACCTAGGATATTATCTAGGCAAAATAAAGTGAATAGCATCAAAGTGCTTGGCAAAGTAAAAGTATAAAACTGCAAGCCTCTTTTAACTGTTTTTACTGTTCAGATCAATCCAATTTTATTTTTAAACTCATTATAGCATAAGATTTTATTAGTCAAGTTTATTTTAGTAGTCTTGGCCCAGAGTGGAAACAGCTTTGATACTGGACAGTTATAAGAATTATGATCTCCCAAACTGGTGCCTTTATGGGATGAATTTTTAGTAAAACTGGCTGCCTGGCCTCGGGTAATAAAATACTGATATACAGTGTCTGTGGTTTCTATATTTTATTATCTAGTTTCTTTACTCATAAAGCATTAATGAGCCTCTGATATGTGCCAAGTTGTGTGATATTGAGGAGAATCTAAGGGATACAGAGACAGCAAGTCACCAGTCCTGCCCTTAAATGACTCACAGTTTGCACAGGACAAATATGCCTACAGTATAATAAGATAGGTATTACTATGGCAGTACTTACAGTATGCATTGGGAGCCCTGAAGAAGGTAACATAAAGGGAATGATAGTTGATGAGAAGTTTTCCAGGCCAGGAAGGGAGTAGTGGAGAAGCGTTCCAGGCAGATAAAGTCACAAAAGTGTGAAAGATCATGAAATGTTGGAAGAAAAATAAAAAGTTCAGGATGGCAAAAGGTGTAAGTGGCAGAAGGGAGGTGTGTCTGGACTTCCTATGAAGGCGAGATTGAGAATGCCCTTGAATGGTAATTTGGATTTTATCTCTGACCCAGTGGGGAGCCATAGAAAGTTCATAAGCAAGGTAGTGGATTGATCAGGTTAAATTTTTTTTTTTAAGATATATGTCAGCAGGGTAGAAGATAAGTTGAAATGGAGGGAGGAAGACCAGTTAAAAAAACTTAGCAATACCAAAATGAGAAATATTGAGTCTTAAATCAGTGACAATGTGAAGCTGAGACCAGAGGTGAGATTTTTGCAGCATTTTTGTTGACCTCTTGGGTATAGATGGTGAAAGAAAAGTATGAGTTAAGGATGACAGTGATATTTTTACCTTGTGAGGCAGGTAGATACAGATGGTGATGCCAGCCACTGTGTTTAGTGATGAATAAATAGGCACTAAATAAATTTGATCAGTGAAATTATTAATATTATAATAAGAAAAGCATTTCTAGGGACTTCCCTGGAGGCCCAGTGGTTAAGGGGGCCTTAACCACTACAGGGGACATGGGTTCCAGCCTTCGTCGGGAAACTAAGAGCCCACATGTCTCGCAACATGGCCAAAATAAATAAATAAGAAAAGCATTCCTGGGAGGAGTAAAAAGGCCCAGAATTCTAGCTCTATCAGTAGCTTGCTAGGTAAGTCACTTAACCTTCTGAGTCTCAGTTCCTTCATCTTTATGGTAGTTTTCAAAGTATCATATGGGGACATTGCTCCACTGCCTTTGAGCCAAGAGCTAGAAAGGTCATTAGAATCTACTTAGTTTCAGAGTGAGTTCCTTCACCTTTACAGTAGTTTCAAAATCTAGGGGTCCCTAAGACACTTTAGGGGTCCACAAGGTCAAAACTATTGCCATAGTAATAATAGCAAGACTTTATGCGTCTTTTTATTTTCGTGAATGCACACTGTGATTTTCAGAAGCCATGTGACCTGTGACACTGCAGCAGATGCTTGTAGAGGCAGACATGGGAAGCCTGTTGTCTTCATTTAAGTCGGACATGAAAGTGATTTACAGAAATGTAAAACAGTGCCTCTGTTCTTGCTATATGTTCTCTATTTTTGTTTTAGAAAATATTTTTCATTAAAATACTTATGTTAACATTTAACAGTGTTTTAGGTTTTTTAAGTTTTAATTTATAATACCTTAAATATGATAGATTTGATTAACATAAGTAAAAACTTTTTTCCTCAATATTTTTTAAAATGTAAAGGGGCTGTAAAACCAAAAAGTGTGAAAAACTACTGATCAATCAAATGGGGATAATATCAGCCCTCTGTAATTTTGGTTGTTATAGGGCCAGATAAGACTCTGAACAGTCACTTTAAAAGGCATGAGATGCTGTACAAATATAAGGTGGATCATTATTACTGTCATTAATTGTGGTGACTTTTTTTTAAAAGATGGAACAGATTAAGCGTGCAAACCGCCTTTATACTAATGACTCCATCTTCCTGAAGAAAACCCTCTACATCCCCATCCTGACAGAGCCCAGAGATCTGTTCAATGGTTTGGATTCTGAGGAAGAGAAGGATGGAGAAGCAATACAGCCAAGTAAGGATGAAGTTCGACCACACTCAGCCGAGAGGAAGAAACGAGAAAGAGGTTTAGGACATGCCAACGGTGAAGTCCTTCCCACACCTGGCCAGGAGCCCCCCATGCATGACCTTTCTGCCTCCGATTTCCTTAAGAAGCTTGATTCACAGATCAGCCTGTCAAAGAAGGCTGCTGCCCAGAAGCTGAAAAAGGGGGAAAGTGGGTGAGTCTTGAATGGGTCCTTTTAAGTCCCTCCATAAATTTCTCTGTTCCCCCAACCTTACTTGATCAGACACAAAGTAAGCCCAGTGTCAGCAGAAGCAAGGTGAAGCCTTTTCCTCAGGTGGCCCCAAGACAGTCCGCAGAGCCCATGGCTGTTGGAATGGGTGGAGGCACTGGAAAATGATTCTGTGCTCCCAGTGGAAGGAAATATTTGGCTGTTCTTACTGCTCTGATGATCCGTGAAGGAAGGTTAGGGTTAGGATTTATCCAGAGGGTGTTGGACTCCATCGTAAAGCAACCAGCTCATGTATATTAGAGGAAGACAGCTTCTCACTTACTTCTTCACTCAGCCCATCTCAGTCTTTTCCCTTGATCTGTTGCTCTTTCCCCCTTTTCCTCGCCTGCAGGATACCTGGGGAGGATTCAAGTCTTCACCTGAGCTCTCCTCGGATGCAGCAACGGCAGTCTTAGGTCCCGTGCCACTGACCCAGACCTCTCGGACCCGGACACTTCGGGACCAGGAAGATGAAATCTTCAAACTCTGAGGTCCCCAGAACTGATGGAGACAAGCCAGATGCTGAAGGAGCATCTTGAGGGAGACAGGAGCCTGAGGTGAGGCTCAAGAACATGTCTTCCCAGCCTACCTCCCCGTACTCCGGCCGTCTCCCCAGCCTCCTTGTCCATCAAGAGTTCCTTGGCTTGGAGCAGTTCTATTGGCAAGAGTAGGGGATGGAAAATAGACCCCTTCTCTTTTCTTGGGCTGAGTCTAGAGTTGGTCTTTAGACTCAAAAGGTCTTTTTACATCCCTGCTGCCCTTCCCGTCCCTTCCATGATTCCTTGGCCTTAGAGCCAAAGGAGGCAGGGACTCCCCTAGCCCCTAACTTCTTCCCCATCTCCAACACTGTTACCTAATTTATTTGGTGCTATATTGAAGTAATATTTATTTGCTGTATCTTATTGTTTCCCACTCTTAGCTGAAAACTGGGATTTCTGTAGCCCTGTGATGCGGGGAGCCCAGGGACCAGTGAGCCAGTGATTTCCAGTCCACCTCCCCCACCTTCTTAGCCAGCCATCTTATTGAGAATGGGCCATCAGTGGTCTAGCCCTGCTGCAGGGAGTGGCAGCCTGTGCCGGGTCTTGCCCCCAATCTCAAATGAAAGAATTTGGGTTTAGTCTTGACTAATCAGGTCCCTGTAACTTGTCATAACTCTTGCTCTGAGGAGAAAAAAAAAAAAAAGGCAATGTAAGGTCTGAAACCCTCCGTGCCACCAGTTCACCCCTCTGATCTGCTCCTTTCTTCAGCCTGTGTGAGACTAAGGGATGGAAGAAGAATTGACTTGAGTTTGAAGAGGAAGACAGTTGTGGGAATCTTTTTGCCATGGGAACCTCTTTGTTATACCCTCTCCCTACCAGAGCCTATTGATCTATGCCTTGCTCCTCACTACATATTTATTTGTAATTTGTAGCACTGGTGTCTGGTTCAGTTTTTTTGAGTTTCTTAAACAGAAGTAGGCAAAGAAACCCCAGTGATATTGGAAATATGCCTCAGTCTCCTGTATGAAAATGGTGAGAGGTGAGATGAGTGGTGTTTATATACCTCTTTCCTCTGTGATGGTATAAGATATTAGAAGCTGGAGAGATTAAACATTGAGCCCTGTGCATGTTTTAATAGTTTTATTTCCTCTGTGAGACTCTCCCCTGCCCTAGCCCCTTCTTCCTGCCCTCTGGAGCAGAGCCTCTGGGATGCCTCCAGACTCTGCCGAGATCTGAAGGTCTAGAATGTCTCTCAGGGTCCCCTTCCCCCCAGCTGTCTTTAGTGTCCTCAGAAGAGTTAGCTGGGCTATGCCCTCTTACCCTGGTTCTGAGGTGAGAGGGCTTCCCTGTTTGAAAGGCCCTTTGCGGGAAAAACAGAGATCCAAGTTTCACTTCGTCTTTTTCAGGCAGCTTTGTTTCCGGTCTTGGGGCTGGAGTGGGAAGAGTGGCCTCAACCCTCAGCATTGCTGCTTCTCCACCAGGAGTTTGGGGGTGGGGTAGTCTCAGAGTCACACGCACTCTTGGGAAAGACTGAGCCTGAGACTGAAAAGCATTAGTGCAGAGGCGCAGGGTTAGAAGCCCGGTGTGTGTAGTTTTCTCAGTCAGCCGTTCTGCCAAGAAGGAGCGCGCTGGGGCTGGGACTCTCAGAGCTTGCCCTCGTCCAGCAGCTTCCTGAGCCCGCCGCAGATCTTGCCCAGGTGCTGGGTGTAATAGGCCCGTAGAGGGCAGTGAGCAGGCCGGCGTCAGAGAAGTGATCGAACACGTGGCGGATGCGGCCGTGGGACTTGGGCGTGAGGTGGCGCTCCACCAGCTCCAGCAACACGTCCCGGCACTCGGTCAGCAGGCTGGCCAGCACGGCGGCCTCGAAGGTGAAGTCCACCTCGCCGAAGCTGAGTGCTGTCATGGCACCCTGCCGCAGCTTCTGGCGGAAGCGGGTTGCCAGGGCCAGCTCGCTGGGGCTGAAGCAGCCACTGCGGTGCAGCACAGCCACCTTGACCGCCACCTTGATCAGGTCCTTGATAACCCGCTGGGCCTGGGGCCTGCTGCGTGTGTACTCTTTGGACACACGGTAGAGCTCATCTAGCACCTCGCTGCTCGTCTCATCCGCGAAGAGATGAGCCACAGACCGCCCTGCCATCTTACTCAGTAGCTTCTTCTCTGCCTGTAGCACCAGACTCTTGGAACTGAAGGACTCCATGGTTCCTAGGGAAGGGTTGGGGTGCGGGGGGTCGGGGTGAGGGGTCATGTGATCAGTCACTAGAAGAGAGGCCACAGGCTTCCTTAGCAAGAGAGAAGTAGTTTTCCCCCTTTCTGTCTCTGGTTTCCATCCCATCATCATCTGTTTCATCTTGTCGTCTCTTTCCCCCTGCGCCCCCTCAGCCCTCTACAGTTGGTTCCCATTTTTCCCTTTAGGACTGCAGGACATCATGATCTTTAAAACAGGCCAGCAGGGCAGTAGGAGCTTTAGCTGGAGGGATGAGGGCACACCCCAGGTTAGCGCACCACAGCTAAGACCTCAAGGGAAGTGGGCTGTTGCTCCTACAGTGGAGAAGATGAAGCTTACCTGGCAGATAGCTCTCACAGCTGCCCTTTTTGGACACTGACTGAGTACTGCACATCTGTACCCAAATATACACCTACACTGTGAAATGTAGGTATTACTCTCTTTGTTTTATAGCTGAACAAACTTGAGCTTACATTAAATAATTTACCCAAGGTCAAACACAACTGTTTTTCTGACTCCAGAAGCCCATATCAGCTAGTGTGCTACACTGCCTTTAGAGACGTGAGAAATACAGGGCTCCCTGGAGTCCTGATTAAGAAAGATTATTATTATTCACATTTATTGAGAACCTACTGTATGGCAAGTGGTTCATGTGAATTATCTCCATCTTCCAACCCTTTGTAAAGTAGGTATCCCCAATTTGCAATGAGGAAAATGAAACTAAGAACAATTAAGCAATTTGGCTAAAGGCACTGGCAAATGATAAAAATGGGCCTTGAACCACACAATCTGAAGAAGCCTCCTCCCGTGGCACGCTCTCAATGAGGGTGAAGCGCGCTGAGGAAGCATGAGAAACAAGCACCTGAAGACGGCCCCAGAGGTCCCAGGTCCTCTGCGAGGCTGCGCTCAGGACCTGCTGGTGGCACATGAGTGCCTGGTCCCGGAGCGCTCTCCCCAGGGTCTTGCCTGTGGTGGTTCTGCTTGTTTTGCTTCTTACTTCCCCCTCCCCTGTTCCTCTGCAGGATGTGGCTCTGACCGCAGTGAGGAGCAGCCTCGCCCTGTCCCCCAACCAAAATGGGAGTCTGATGAAGCAGGGCAGGTATCACTGGGGTAGGGGGTTCTCCCCCAGCTAAACCAGTCCAGTGAAAACCCAAAACCTTGCTCTGCCCCCAGCTTTGCTGGGGCTTTCTGGACCACACTCGACAGCCGGAAGAGGAGATTGCTCCATGTGAGCCTTCCTTCCTCCTTGGCCTTCCTGTTACCCAGCTCTCTACTGCCTCCGTTGCCATCTCGCATTTGGTCCACTGTCCTCTCCCTGCCTCCGTGTTTCAGTCTCCTGTTTTCACTTGACTGAGTGCTGCCCTGTGATCCTCTGGCCAGACTCTCTCACTGGCCCTTACCTCTAGGTCCATGTCTCCTAAGATCTCCCTGCATCTCTCACATGCCCTTATCCACTGCCATCCCTCAGCCCTGTGCCCACCCATCCAAAACCATGTCTTTCTGAGGCTGCTTACTCCAGGAAAAACTGCGCTGGACCTCCCCACTGAGACTCAAGAATTCTATCAAATGAGAGCCACAATATGGAAAGCTCAGGTTGACAGAGCTGGGACTCTTCTGCCACCATCTCCCCCTCTGGCATTGCCCAGTCCCTCACCTGCTGCGCCCTGGGTGCCAGTCTCGCCTTGGATGTTCCGGGAGAGCTGACAGAATGGAGAAGCTCCTAAGTGAGAGGCCCTTTGGCCTGGCCCCGCCCCCAAGCCCCGCCTACCTACTCTATGCTCGACCTCCGGTTCATCACACTGTCACCAAGAAAGTCCATGGCCCCAACAGCCTCCTGTAAATAAGACAAAGGTCAAAAGGAATAGCATTCTGTAGGAAACAGTCTTGATTCCTTGAGAATTATCTGCCTCTTTCTACTCTTGCTGCCCAGTTCCTTGAGATCTTGTTCTCTTATATTTCTGTGGTACTGGGGGAAATGTGATGTATAAATTGCTGGCATGGGGGTCAGTGCAGAAAGTTCTGAAGAGTGTACTGAACTTAGACTGGAGACACCAGAAGCAAGTTAGAGATCAGCAGGTCTGAGTATGCCCCTAGAGTCACCAAGGATGGCTGGTGCTGTGGGGCAGCATTACCAGGAGCACAGGCTTCCAGTACCTGGCAGGGTAAGGGAATGCATATACGCTCAATCTCTCAGTCATGTCCGACCATTCGCATCTCATCAGGCTCCTCAGGCTCCTCTGTCTGTGGGATTTCCCAGGCAAGAATCCTGGAGTGGGTTGCCATTTAATTTTCCGGGGGTAAGTGTGTCCCCACCCCTGATACTTACACTCCCCTGGTGGCTCAGTTGGTAAAGAATCTGCCTACAATGCAGGAGACGTGGTTTCCCATCCCTGGGTCGAGGAGATCCCCTGGAGAAGGGAATAGCAACCCACTCCAGTACTCTTGCCTGGAGAATCCCATGGGCATAGGAGTCTGGCAGGCTACAGTCCATGGGGTAACAGAGAGTCGGACACCACTGAGTGACTAACACTGCCTTCACCCGAAATACTTGAGAGGAAGAAGCTGGGTCAGGCTGCAGAACTAGATATAACCAGCAGGTGTCAGCACATCATTGTACCACTAGAGACAACGAGCTTATCGACTATGCTTCATAGCTGCTAACAGGATGCAAAAAATGAAGGTAAGTCACAGTCTGTAAATGAGGCAAATTTATTTACCATCAAGAACCTTACAGCCTGAAGGGGAAAAAAAATAAGGAATCTTACACCCTAGTCAGGGAGATAAATGTAAGCACATATAACTGTAATACAAACCAAATGATGTCATTAGCTTTAATAGAAATTTAAGGAATTAAGGAACTGTGAGAGTAAAGAGAAATTTAGATTTTTTTTTTCCTAATAGGAATGCTGAAGAGGAGGCAGAGTGTGGCAGAAATGCTTCCCAGATGATGGAGTTACGCAGAAGCCACAGAGCAAACAGAGATTCAAGGCATATTCAGGAATGGTGATTTATTCTGATGACTAGAGCATAGGTTGTGTGAAAAAGAAGTGAAGAAGGAAAAAGACCAGATCACAGAAGGGTTTAAAGGAGCTGCTCAAGACTTCAGACTTTTGCCGTAGACAGTAGTGAGACATTAAAGGTTTTTGATCAGGGGAGGGAAATTTGTCAGCCCAGTGGGACTGAGAGGGGCTTCAGCAAAGTTTTAGCTGAGGAAAGGGGACACTTAAAAGGAAGTGATCATCCATATAATTTTCTTAAGCACACGATGAGAACCGATGAGAAGACTTGAGGTCTGGATTCAGAAGATGTTGTCTGTATTTGCGTCTTCTTGAATTTTCACTCCTCTTATTTTCTGATTAGGTTCTATATATATATATATATATATATATTTTTTTTTTTTAAGGACTTTTTAAGAAAAGTAAAAGTTCTGACAGAAAAAGAAGAATGGGAAAGATGTCTGGTTGTGAAATGCTGAAGTTTAGAATTGGAGGCGATCAGCATACCAGTGATTCCAAAACCACTGATTCTCTCCTTAAAGACAGTACCTGGGCCTTGGCTCCTTTCTCACTCCTGCCTCTCAGCCCAGGTTTCAGAGCTGAGGGTCCTTGACTGAATTTGGATTGGAAATGTTAACAACACCTTAAATGAACGTAAAGGGATGAAGAGAAATGGAAAGATAGCTTAAAGGGATGGGAAGCTGGATTGAGAGAGGAACTATTTTTGGCTTGGAGTTTGAGGACGTTTGTAGGTTGAGAGGAAGGAGCAGTGGAGAGGGAGGCTTAGAAAATGCAAAGGAGAGGTAATGTTTATGGAGCAAGGCACAGGGGCAGGTGGAAAAGAATGGACTGGGAGTTAAGGGAAGGGAGAGGAGAGAACAGGAGCTGGCATTTGTTGGGTGCACTCTGCTAGATGTTATATAAATATCTCACTTCATCCGCTGATGCCTCTATGAACTAAATGTCACTATATTCCTTTTACCAATGAAAAAGACTGAGGCTTGAAGAGGTTAGATAACCTGTTCCCAAATTAGAGAACTAATAAATGGCAGGCTGAGGGCTTGTGTGATTCCCAAGCCTATGCTTTTCTGACAGTTACCCCACAAGGTTAGGAGGTAATGACTTCAACCTCATAATGAATGTGGCAGCATTCTATTCCTGTGTGCTCTATTAATTCATTAATCACACACTTGGGGGCCAATAGCAGGTAGGTGGCACTGTCAAAATCACAGGAAAAAGTCAAAGTCCATTTATAAAGAAATATATAATTGGAAAATAAAAGGAGTGAAAATACAAGAAGATGCGAATATAGTAGCACCTTCTGCTGCCGGAATTTACTGATTTCTTATCTGTTTACCTCTCCAGCTTTACCTTATACTCTGGTCTGTGTTGTAATCCTCCCAGCTCCTCCAAAACACATTATAGCTGGCTTCTCTCTCCTCTCCTTCTCCCTCTTCCTGCACTCTCCCACTTTTTGTCTCTCCACCTGGAACTTTCCCCATGCATACCTCTTCCCTGCCTGGTTAATTCCTAGCCCTCCTTCAGGTCTCAGCTGGAAAGGCTTCTGGAGCCAAAGGTCTGTGAAGCCATCGTGACTGCCTAAATTACTTGTGCCTCCTCTGTTCCTAGTCCTATAAAACTACATACCTTCCTTATGGACTGTATAGTCCATGAGATCACAAAGACTGGGTCACAACTGAGCGACTTTCATTCACTTTTTGTTTTCTCTTAATCTATATCCATTTCTAGTCATCTCTGAACCCACAGCATATTGTTGTTGTTCTGTCTCTCAGTCGTGTCTGACTCTGCGACTCCATGGACTGCAGCATGCCAGGCTTCCTTGTCTTTCACCATCTCCCACAGCTTGCTCAAACTCAACTGAGTCAGTGATGCTATCCAACCATCTCATCCTCTGTCATCCCTTTCTCTTCCTGCCTTCAGTCTTTCCCAGCATCAGGGTCTTTTCTAATGAGTTGGCTCTCTGCATCAGGTGGCCAAAGTATTGGAGCTTCAGCATCAGTCCTTCCAATGAATATTCAGGATTAATATCCTTTAGGACTGACTGGTTTGATCTCCTTGCAGTCCAAGGGACTCTCAAGAGTCTTCTCCAACACCACAGTTAAAAAGCATAAATTCTTTGGTGCTAAGATTTCTTTATGGTCCAATTCTCACATTCATACATGACTACTGGAAAATGATAGCTTTGACTATACAGACCTTTGTTGGCAAAGTAATGTCTCTGCTTTTTAATGTGCTATCTAGGTTGGTCATAACTTTTCCTCCAAGGAGCAAGCATCTTTTAATTTCATGGCCGCAGTCACCATCTGCAGTGACTTTGGAGCCCAAGAAAATAAAGTCTGTCACTGTTTCTACTGTTTTCCCGCCATGAAGTGATGGAACCAGATGCCATGATCTTCATCTTTGGAATATTGAGTTTTAAGCCAGCTTTTTCACTCTCCTTTTTCACCTTCATCAGGAGGCTCTTTAGTTCTTCTTCTCTTCTGCCATAAAGATAGTGTCATCTGCATATCTGAGATTATTGATATTTCTCCTGGCAATCTTGATTCCAGCTTGTGCTTCATCCAGCCTGGCATGATGTACTCTGCATGTAAGTTGAATAAGCAGGGTGACAGTACTCAGCCTTGATGTATTCCTTTCCCAATTTGGAATCAGTCAATTGTTTCACATCTGGTTCTAACTATTGCTTCTTGATCTACATACAGATTTCTCAGGAGGCAGATAAGGTAGTCTGGTATTCCCATCTCTTTAAGGAATTTTCCACAGTTTGATGTGAGTACACACTCTAAGGTTTTAGCAGAGTCAATGAAGCAGAAGTAGATTTTTCTGGAATTCTCTTGCGTTTTCTATGATCAGATGTTGACAATTTGATCTCTGGTTCCTCTGCCTTTTCTAAATATAGCTTGAACCCCAAGAAAAAGATCCCCAACCCCACCCCACAGCATATAATTAGTAAAAAATTAAAAGAAAGAGATTCCCTGGTAACTCAGTGGTGAAGACTTTGCTTGCCAGTGCCAGAGACATGGGTTTGATCCCTGGTCCAAAAAGATTCCACTTCCTGTGTAGCAACTAAGCCCATGTGCTCTAGAGCCTGGAACCTGCAGCTACTAGAGCCCTCGTGCCCTAGAGCCTGTGCTCCGCAACAGAAGCCACCACAGTAGGCCCACGCACTGCAACAAAGAGTAGCCCCTACTCACCACAGCTAGAGAAAAGCCCACTCAGCAACAAAGATCGTGCACAGCCAAAAGTAAATAAAAGGGGAAAGAGGATCTTTCAGAAGCAAAAACACTGGTAACAATGAGAATTGACACAGGTAGCAAGAGAAGAGAAGGAAAACAAAAAAGTTGGCCGTTGAAAATTGCAGCATTTGGGACTAGAAGGAAGAGGAGCCAACAATATTAACTACATACATTCTAGACTTTGGGGTCCTCATTGTTTACCTAGACAGTTAAGTTCACAGAACTTCCTCTGAGTAAGCGGAAATCTGGTTAAATGATACCTTAAATGTATGAAACATTTTGAGATTTATAAACCATTTCCTTTTACTTTATCTTACTTTATCCTGTGAACTAGGCAGGCAGGTAGTGTCCACTTACAGGTGACAGACTCTGCCTTAGAGATAAAACAGTTTATTTACAAGGTTAGTCTTAATGACCCCTGTGTGTGTATGTGTGCTGAGTCACTTCAGTTGTGTCTAACTCTTTGTGATGCCATGGACAGTAGCCTGCCATGCTCTTCTCTCCATGGGCTTCTCCAGGCAAGAATACTGGAGTGGGTTGCCATGCTCTCCTCCAGGGGTCTTCCCTACCCAGGGATCAAACCCATGTTTCCTGTGGCTCCTGTACTGCAGGGAGATTCTTTATGCTGAGCCACTGGGGGAAGCCCTAATGACTCCTTGTTATGGTCTTTTCACTATATCATCCACAGGTGTAGGTGTTGTCACTCAGTCATGTCCGACTCTTTTGTGACCCCATGGACTGTAGCCTACCAGGCTCCTCCGTCCATGGGATTTTCCAGGCAAGAGTATTGGAGTGGGGTGCCATTTCCTTCTCCATATATCATCCATAGGAAATTAATACTATCTTTTTGAATAATCTCTATTTGAAACAGAACAAAGATGTTTTGCACTTAATTTGGTAACTATCTGGAGAAACACTCAAAGTGGAAGATTCCTATTTTCTCCTCAGCTGAGGTTTTACCACACTTTTATCATACTGGTTAGGATCAGTACTCACATAACAGTTTGGAAAGAGAAAGTTCAATGTGATTTGAAGCAGGCAAGCAAGACTTTGGCCTGACATAGCTGGAGGTAGCTCACATCTTTGGTGTATTTCTTTCTTTCTCTACTTACTATATACTATGTGCCAGGCATGATGACTTAAGTGCTGGGGACACAAAGATAAAAGACAAGCTTCCTTCTTTAGATTAAATGGTAAGTACCTTTAAACAATCCAAATGGAAGTATCCAGTAAGCAATTATAAAAGTGAGTTTAGAGCTCAGGAGAAAGACTGAGATTGAAGAGCAATAGAGTTTATGGTGAGCCACACAAAAATAGTTATCAGAATTGTTGGTGTGTATTATCTTGACCAATGATGGTGTGTAGAGCAAGGTAAGGTAGCTAAGGATATTACCCTTGGGAACACTAATATTTAAGGAGAGGTCAGAAAGGCTGAGAAAAAGAGACCATATCAATAGAAATGAAGCCATTCATTCACTTAAAAAATATATCTATTAAGTCCCTAGTCTTTGTTGAAAGAAAGAACTCAGGAGGCAAAAGGGAGCATTTCAAGGAAGGACAGATTAATTTGGCCAAATGCCATAAAGAGGCCAAAAGGATAAAGACTGAAAAGCTGTTCATCGAATGTAACAAGGAGGTCATCAGTGACCTGTATGAGAACAATTTCAATGGCGTTATGGAGGCCAAAATGAAAATCATTGACAAATGAGGAAATGGATACAGCAAGAACAGATGACTCTACAAATTGTTATGAAGGAAAGAGAGAAATTGAGGGATGGCTAAATACAGGCAAGGATCAAGGGAAAGTTTAGAGTTTGTTTTTTCTTTTCATCATGGGAGATATTTGAGCATGTATATATGCAGAGGGGAAGATTTCAGTAGAAAAGGAGAGATTAGAAATAAAGAAGAAAGTATTTGAAAATATGTGGCATAAAACCCCTAAGGAGGATATATAGAATCAGGTTATTCAGCCAATGTTAACAATTAATAGCTGCAATGTGCCAAGCCGTGTTGGAAATGCAAAGGATACAAAGGTAAGAGAGACATAGGTGGGCCCTGTGTGTGTGGAGTTTACAGTAAAGCAGGATGGTGAACCTTAGACAAGCAGTATTGATGCCCCACCTGCTGGGATGAGACGGATGTGAAGGGGCAGCTAAATGTGTGTCTAAAGGGCAAAAAGTTGGTGAGACTCTCACTTTACTATCTCTGTTTTTCTCTGAAGAGGGATATGGATTCTTCTAAGATGAGCAAGGAAGCTCCGAGGAAAGGAACTTGAGGAAAGAAGTAAGCATTTGAGATAGCTATTTGTAGAGGCTGGGAGAGGGTAATATTCCAAGCTTGGAGATGTTGAATTTATAAAAGGCTCTAGTCTATGGGACTGTGATTTTTTTCAGAAGACCCCGGGGAGTAGGAAGAAAGTCATCTGTTTGTCCTTTGAAATAGCTCTCAGATTCACCCATTTCTTTACACACCCAAAGCTACCATCCTTGTCTGACTGCCTCTCCCCTCGTCCTTGAACCTTCGTGTTTTCTTGCTAGAAGGTCTTCTTATCTTGCTAAAATATTTTGTTGGTAATACCTTTATTCAAGAACTTGAAATGATGTCCTTTTCCTATCAAATTATTTTAACCTACTCACCTTGGTATTCCCGGCCTTCCATAGCTTGTCTCCCTCTTGTCCTGTCCTCTGCTAGTATATTCCTTATATATCAAGTCGCACAGGTACTTTTGCTATCCAGGCTTCAGGCTCCTTGATCACCAAGTAAAAGCTTTTGCTGAAGCTACGATCTTTGAAACATTTTCTCCTTTCTTTAGCTCCAAGCCAACTCCCACCCAGGTTTTCCCTGGCCTCCATGATAAAATGTATCCAACATCTTTCCCTGCAGTTACCCTGAAGGGCACTTACTGTCTTTTCTTTCATTTAGGAATTATGTCCAATGTAACTTTGTGGTGGGGGAAGGGAGGGAAGACTTTTTTTTTTTTTTTTGAGATTTGGTATTGCTTTTTAATCATTCAGTACATATAAGTCTTGTTTTAGTTCAAATAGACGGTGTTTTCTTAAACCCTCCAACCACATTCCACAGTAGATTATATTTGAAGTAAGTGCTTAATATTTACTAGATTGAATTGAGATTTTAGTTGGGCCCTAAAACTTCAAATGAGTTATACCTTAATCTTCATTCACTATTCTATTCAATGAGAATATATTTTAATGTTTTGGGATCTTAGTTTTCCAACCTGGAATCAATCCCACACTTCCTGAAGTGGAAGCACAGAGTCTTAACCACTGGACTTCCAGGGGCGTTCCGGGGAGCGCATTACACTCACTGAAGCCTTGTACTAGGAACTGGGGACATTTCTTTTGACCTCCACGTGCCTCTATATTCTGAGGCATCTTTCTCCCAAAACAGCCCTGACTGACCACTGAATTCCTTTGGACCCAAGAATCCCCTGGCAGTTAACTTTGTGTAAGGAGAGTCCCATTGTTTCTGATTCTGTTTATCTCATTGGTTCACCTTCCATCTGTGTCTCTGTGATTGTGTGTGTATATGTTTATGGCTTACATGACTGAGTGATTTTCACTTCACTTCATTTCACAAGTCATTGATGCTATCCACCCTGATCTCAGTCCATTAAAGACTGTCCAGGAGTAGCAAACCCCTGCCTCTCCTTTCCTAAAGTCCAGAGACCAGGATATGTGTGTGTGTGTGTATGTGTGTGTGTGTGTGTGTGTGTGTGTGTGTGTGTGTGTGTCCGCTCAGATAAACTATCCAGTAATATCAATGTCTCCCATGCCACCCACTATCCTGGGAATTTTGAGAACGTCTTTTGTCCCAGACCCCACGCAGGGAAGAATCTTAGCAGGCAATACCAAGGTGGGAGCTAAGCAGAGCTGTCTGAAGTAGCCTCATTCTTCCTCCCCACTGACATTCCTGGAATCAAGGGTCTTTATAGAGGGTGGGAATCAAGAAAAGGCAGTTTTGCTGTTTGGAGGGATGTCCAGGGCCTCCTGAGGAAAAATGGGACATAATTAATCCTTGTCTGTGGGGCAGTAAGGATATGTGGGGTTGGGGCAGCTGATTACTTTTCCTTTCTTTCAGGTCCCATGTTGCTCCTCTTTCTGTGTGATTGTCAATCAGTTTGTCCCAGTCTCCACATCTCTGTTTTGGCTTCAGCCCTACTCACCTGTCCTCTTCCATCAACCAGCAGCCTAACTGCTGGCCACCCTGACTTCCTGACTCCTTAGTTTCTGGCCTACTGGCCTAAGTACGTCTTGCTTTGATAGTAGGGATAAGAGGGGAGATGATGAAGATCAGGCAAATTCCTGGCGACATCTTCCTTTCCTTTTCCAGGCCTCAAGCCCTCAAATGCATGCTAGGTCTCCCTCACCCGAGTCGGGATGAACCAGAGGAGGCACAAGAGAAGCATAAACGATTTGACGTAAAAAGAGTGGAGAGTTGGAATAGAGGTCTGGGGGCAGAGTAAGGGAGAGGTGTACCCAGGAGCAGGGTAGTCAAAGGCATTGGAGAGAGAAAAGAGAGGGAGGGTCACGCCGGCTCGGACAGCCCAGCCCAGCCGAGGTCCTCGGGTTTCCTGTCTGTCTCTCCTCCCAGCTGCTGTTTCTTCCTCTCTTGTGAGATTTCTTCCCAGGGCCTCTCCATGTTAAAGCGTGTGACCCCTCCTCTGACCGAGTCTCAGCGACTGTCCGCGCATCTCGCGCCTGGCTATGGTCTCCTGCTCAGCCTCCCGGCCAGGCCCTCTCGGTGGGCGGTGCTCCCGACGCCCCTCCTCCTCCGAGAACTGTTGGTGGAGAGGTGTCGAGAAGGCGGTGTCTAACTGGCCTCCGAAAGCCCGATTAGTAACGGGGACCCCGAGGCGGGCCGGAGGCGGGTCCGGTCGGGAGGCGGGCGGGGCGGCTGGGGCCCGGCCCAGAGCTCCGGGCGGTCGCATTGTTTTCCTCCGCAGAACCGCGGCGGGAGTAGGGTTTGCGACTGGGACCCAGGACTTGCGCGACCTGACAGCGCCCGGGAGCCCAGATCCAAGCTCCATCCAATTCGGACATTCACATCTCATTGGGGCCCCAACCGACTGAGAACTCGGCGCGGTGCGCGGCCGCTGCTCGACCGCTGCGATCTCTCTCCCGCTGACCCGGATCTCAGAGCAAGTATCCTGGAGTAGGGCTGGGGCTGCAGGGAGGCGGGGAGGATCCGGGCGCCGAAGGCTGGGGGTAAGCTTCGAAGTGCCAGAGGGACCCGGGAGGGCGCCAGCGCTCTGTCGTGCTTGGATGACGGAGAGGGTCAGCGGAGTTGGTGAACCGAGGGAAGAGGGGAGCCCCGCTTCGGCACTGTGGGGCGCAAGGTCTGGGCGCCTCTTGTGACCTGGCTTCTCCGAGTCGCATCCCTCGCACTGAGGAGCGCGAAAGGCATTATTTGAGGCGCGCGTCATATAGAGGGTGGAAAACCTGGTCTCTCGCCTCCCCAGCAGAGAGATTAAGGCTTCAAGACCCGTGGGGAACTGGACCCTCGCGTTTCCCCTGCAGGGAAGGGAAGGAGAACGCGTCGCTCCAGACTTTGATGCTCCGGCTGCACCTCTGTCATTGTGCAGGCGGGAGTCTGAGCACCTCCCAGCAGGGTTGACTTGATCATAGAGTCGGGAATGAGCCCCGAGGAACATTAGTGCTAGAGCCCATAACCTTCCTTCACACCACTTGGCCAGGGGCTTTGTTAGACCTTGGTCTCCCAAGGCGGAGAGCCCGGCTGACGATTGCATCTCCAGCCCGAGGACCCCGCTCTACGCTGGCCGCAGGCCCGCCCTCCTCGGTTCCAAGCCTCTGGCCCTTTCCCTGGCCTCGGAGACCCGCCTCCGCTCCCAACCCCCGCTCCCATCCCTGTTCGATCTACGCCTGCAGGCCCCTCCAGCCCCTCCTCCCGCTAACGTGGCTCTGGGACCCGGTCCCGGCCCAGACTCTGCTACCCGCCCCTCTCCGAGCCCCAGATCCAGTGAGGGGGAGACACGTCGAGGCCCTGGCCTCAGGCCCACCTCAGGCGAGGCTCTAGACACCTGGATTATCCTCGGGGCTGGGTGGGAGGGAGGGTAGGTAGCAAACCTGGGGCTGATAGCTAGCTAAGGGTGAGGGGAACTGTCTTGGAGAAGCGAATGAGCCTGTTCCCTGAGGCTCCTTGGTGCGCCCCTCACCCCCACCCCATCCTTAGAGGGACGTGGACTGGGGCAGGCGACCAGCCCAAAGGCTTCCTGCTATTGTCCCCAGCCGGGTCTCCCCTTCTCCCTCCCTTCCCCAACCCTCTGCTAGAATCTGGCTATGACCCTGGCCACTCCCCAGAGGTGGCTGCAGGGCCAGGAGGAGAGAGAAGGGCTGTTTCCTCTTCCCAGCAAGGGGAGAACCTAGGAGGGGGAGAAAGAGCTGGCCAGGCCTCCCCCATTTGCTCCAAATGGGGGGGTGTGAAGCAGCTGGGACTGGTCCTGGCAGGGTAAGCCTTTCCCCAAGCCAGGGGTTGCATGGGGGCAACTCAGATGCTGCTCACTAAAATCATCTTTGGGAAGCCCTCTTAGAGACAGCATAGTTAAGTGTGGGGGGCCAATGCAATGGCCAACCAAGTGTTTTCAGAGGCTGGACTAATCCAGTCTAAAGTGGGGGGTAGGGTAGAGAGAGATTTGGTGGGAGGGAGGCAGGGCCTGCTCTGAGGGAAGGAAGGGGCTTGGTTTTAGAGCATTTTGCTTAGGGATGAAGAACATGCAAATGATATGCAAATTAGCCTCTATTGTCCCCAGCTAGGGTGCTTTTGCTAGGACGGCTGCTGGGTTCTGAAGGTTTTCCTATGGGAGTGGTCGGCATGCCCTCCAAACTCTCCCAATTACCCCTTTTCCCAAGACTGGTCCTGAAGTTCCAGGATCTTCTGGGTGCGGTCTAGCCCCAGCACCTGCCCTTGCCCTCACAGCTCTAGGCATGAATGGCCAGCACCTTTATAATCAAGCTCAATGTCAATGTGTCCCCCAGTTCCAGAGTAGCAGCTCCCCTACCCTAGCCTCATTAGACTTCTCCTGATATTCACATTACTTTTAAGGGATGTGGTAAGGAGGTATAACTTAGTCTCTTCCTCCTTCTGTCCCTTCTTCCATCAGGTCAGAGGTCTCCTATCCCCCTCAAACCCCCACAGGAGTCACCACCCCAGGTAAGGAAAGGGCACTAGCCCCTGAGGGCAGGGGATGGAAGTAGGCGTGGCCTGGGAACAGAAGAGGGTCTCAGATCATTCTCCCCATTTGCCTGAGACTGAAGTTGTTTCCTGGGTGAAGATACCAGTTGCCCAGGGCAACTTGGGGGCGGGGGCAGGACGGGGAGGATAGGAGACAAGCTGTGTCCCTTTCTCTTCCCCTGGGAGCAGCCCGATCCGGAACCATTGTGGGGGTGGGGGGCGGCAGAGGGAGGCTTGGCCTTTCAGCACCAGAGGGTCGTTAGCTGACTGCTCTGTCCCTGGGGAAGGGGTCATCATTAGGTGCTCCTACCCTTTCCTCTCCTCCAGCTCTCTTGGGATCCCGTCTGACGTCAGCCTCCCCATCAGTGACGCTGGATTGGGGGTGGGGTACACTTGGGTCCTGGCTCCAAGAGTGGAGTTGTGGGGGAGATGGAATCGGGAAGGCCTGGAAGCCCAGGGTCTCTTCTTCGAGGGACATGGCGGGACAGGCAACTGAGGATTAGTGAAAGATAACTGTTCATGGAAAGGAGGGAGTTTCACCCTTGCTGACCTGATTTCCTGGGCTTACTCAGCCCCTCACTTCAATATCAGGGGAAGGCAGGAAGCTGGTGTCCACCTCCCACTGTGGGTTCCAGCCAGGGTCAGCTTGGCTGGGGAAGGCCGATGGAGGCTGATGGGTGGGAAGGAGGGCTGTCTTACAGTCCCTTCCACCATATCTATCTTTTCCTGGACTTTGGGCTATAATCGCCTGCCTGTCATTGAATTATTTACATTTTCATTCCAAGGCAGCACAAAGAGGGAAGGAAGGGAGAGAGGGACATATTCAGTCGTATCTCCTCACCAGTATAGCCCCTTCTATGACTGGCTCCTCACAGAGGGTGGGTCCACTCTTCTCCAGATTGAGCACATGCAAGGTTTCTTAGGAGTCAGGGAGGAACAGGGGGCTAGGGAGGCTGGGAGGGGGCACAGTGGTCGGGCAGACAGCTGCAGCCAGAGCTAAATTTAGCCTCTGATCTGGCTTTGATGCAGATTCATTTTTGGCTAAGACAGCCCCCCCTCCTCCACTCCCCTCCCTACCCAGCTTCTTCCTAGCAATGGAAAGGGCCCTAGAAGCAGGAGCTTAGACCAGGGCAAAGACCCCTGGGCTGCCTCCCCAACTCTGTTCTTCCTCAGCCCTGAACAGCATGATGGCTGCCTCACAGCTGCCTCTACCAAGGCACGTGCCTAAGTTGCTCCCAGGGTGCCATGGGGGTCTGTGAGGGAGGGGAGGCAGACATGATATCCTCTTCCTCCCCCTGGTGCCAAGGAATCACTATTTATAATTTTAAGGCTTCAGTGTCTAATTATAGCTGAGACGAGGATAGCAAGAGGGGGCCAGGAGGTGTCACCTACCGAATGTCCCAGGCCCAGTCAGGAGAGAGAAGGAAAGGCTGAGTGAGAAGGCTGGGGGGAGGGAGCGGGCGTGTCCTGTCCTTACCTGGGGTCACACTGGTAGGCTTCACACCAGCCAGTTGGGGCCAGTTGAAGAGGGAAGGGACTTGAGTGACGGTGACAGCCGGCTGGCACTGAGGCAGTGCCAGAGACAGGATTCTTTAGCCTTCTCCGCAGGGTCTTCTGGGGATAGACATAGGAAGGAGCCCTCCTGCTTCAAAGGTGGAGGAGGTTTGGCCCCTTCCCCACTCCTGTCTTCCCTTTCAGGGCCAGCATATGGGTGAGGGGCAGCCCCTGGGGCCTGAGCTGCCCCCCCAGAATGCCCCGTGCCCCCCACTGCACGCCCTCGCTGCTGCTGCTCTTGCTGCTCTCAATTCCCCACACCCAGGCTGCATTTCCCCAGGACCCTCTCCCTCTGCTGACCTCTGACCTGCACGGTGAGTGCCTGGCACCCTGACCCTCCGTGTGAGCTCAGCACTCAGTCTTGGCAGTTAGACGCTGAGACCTTTTGTGTGGGTGGCAAGCTGCAGGAGGGCTGTCAGTCCCAAGGAAGCTAAGAGTTGACAGGAAAGGGGAGCAGATCGGTGGAGTGGCACGGAGGCCAGTCACTTCTCATCTGCAGGCCACCTTTCTTCACTTCCAGGCGGCATTGTTCAGTGATAAAGAACACGGACTCTTGGTCAGACCAAACCTTTGCAGGTTCAAATTGCTGTTAAAGCTTCTCACTTTATAAGCAGTTATTTAACCTTCTTTGCCTCAGTCTCCTCATTGGCAAAATGAAGATAATGATTGTATTCTACCAGGAATTCCCTGGTGATCTGGTGCCTTCACCACAGTGACCACAAGTTCAATTCCTGGTTTGGGAACCAAGATCCCACAGGCCATGAGGCATGGCCAAAAAATAGTACTTTACCTCATAGAGTTATTTAGGGATTAAATGAGGTAATAAAGGTAAAGTGCTAATAACACTGTCTGGCACAAAGTAAATGATGCATATGTGTTTGCTATTATTATTAGCTACAAAATGAAGGCTTAGGGCTAATTCAGAGGTTCCCAACACCTCTTACCTCCCTCTCCACCACTTTATCACCACCACATCTAGGTCCGTCACGGTGGGACCAAGCGAATGTTCCAGGCCCAGTCAGGAAAGAGGAGGAAAGGCTGAGTGAGAAGGTTGGGGGGAGGAAGCGGGCGTGTCCAGTCCTTACCTGGGTCACACTGGCAGGCTTCACACCAGCCAGTCTGGGCCAGCTGGAGAGGGAAAGGCCACCGTCCCACCATGACAGGCCTTGCAGATAGATCTATTTGCAGCTTCCTGTTATATATGTAGAATTTAGAGTAATTTTAAGGTTGAAGGAATGGCAGTTAGGTTATTGAGAGTAACTGCCTGGAAAATCCCATGGACAGAGGAGCCTGGTAGGCTGCAGTCCATGGGGTCGCTAAGAGTCGGGCACGACTGAGCGACTTCACTTTCACGCACTGGAGAAGGAAATGGCAACCCACTCCAGTATTCTTGCCTAGAGAATCCCAGGGACAGAGGAGCCTGGTGGGCTGCCTGCTGGCTATGGGGTCGTACAGAGTCGGACACGACTGAAGTGACTTAGCAGCAGCAGCAGCAGCAGTTGGGGGATAGATGAGAGTAGCAAGCACTTTAATCACAGTACAAATGTTAAATCATCTCTGTCTGAACTCTGGGCTCCCTCTGAACACTGATCACTGTGGTTTCCATGATCAGGCCAGGTGGATACTGGAGTTGTCAGAGGAGGCAGAAAGCTTGGAGGATTGAGGTGGTCTGTGAAGAGCCTTGAGGGGAGGGTGCAAAAAGAGGGCTGGGAGAGATGAGGTGAGGAAATGGTTTATATGGGACAGCATACAGTGTGGAATGAAAGGGAATCGCTAGCCCTAAGGCAGATCTAAGAGCTGGGTTGGGCTCAGTTCTGAACTCAGACAGGCCTGGATCTGAATTGGGGTGCCTGCCCCTCCCACACTAAATGAGCTCTGCAAATTTTTTATTGGCTTTAAGCCTCAGGTACGTCATCTGTAAGATGGCACCAACCTACTTCATAGGGTTGCTGTCTGAAATGAGACAATGCCACTCAAGTGCTAACACTTGGCAGAGGTGAAGTGCTCAGAGTTAGCTGATATTGTATTTATTAATAGCCTTCTTAATACCTTTATTAACATGCCCAGGGGCTGGGTCTCCTCTGGTTGGGGAGGATGCTGAGGGAGTATTGTGTCCTGAGGGCGTCTCTCTGTGCCTTCTAGGTATTTCTCCATTATCCTGGTTCCGGGGCCTGGAGGATGATGCTGTGGTTGCAGAACTTGGGCTGGACTTTCAGAGATTCCTGACCCTGAACCGGACCTTGCTAGTGGCTGCCAGGTAGACTGGCTGTGGCACCATTGTGGGGCTGCCAGGCCTGTCCCCAGGCAGGCGTGGGACCTGCATGGCCACTGCCACGTCTTGCAGAGGACACGTGCAGGTGTGCAAGGCCTGGGGTTTGGACATGCTAGGACCCAGAGCATGGCTGCCAAGGTGTGGAGTCAGGGGAGACAAGGAAGGAGGTCTACACTGTTTGTCCCCAAGCACCGAACAAAGACTAGGTGGGGACACGGGAGTTCAAGTGGGGAGCCATGGCTTGGCTCTGATCCCTCCTTGCTTATCCCTTCAGGGATCACGTTTTCTCCTTTGATCTTCAAGCCCAAGAAGAAGGGGAGGGGCTCGTGCCCAACAAGGTGAGGGGCTGTGTGGGAGGAGGTTGAGGCATGGAGATGAGGCTGGAAAGGTCTAACGGGGACCCAGTGGGGTGGGAAGAAGACTCCAAAAGGGAACCGTAATGTGCGTAGGTTGTGCCATGATTTTCCCTCTTCTACCTTTCCCTCCAGTATCTAACATGGAGGAGCCAAGACATGGAGAACTGTGCCGTGCGGGGCAAGCTGACGGTGAGGAGTGGGATGAAAATCATGAGGATAGGAGATGACCCAGCCTGCAGGCTCTGTCCAACTGACCCTCCACCTACCCAAATCTCCGCTACTTCTCTTATCTCAAGTCACAGAGGAAAATATACAGGAAAGGGAATTGATGGGTTTTAGCTTCCTTTACACATCTCGCACAAAAGAAGAGCGAAGCTCTGAGAGGCCAAAGAACTTGCCCAAGACCCCAGGACTAGTAGTAGATAGCTTCTTTTTGAAACTTTACCCCCTATTGCTCTAACTGGCTCAAGGAGGATAACCCTACTTCCATGACCTCCGTCCCAGTCCCAGGGAGCCCTGTGGCTGACACAGAATTCTGGATTCTCTAGGACGAGTGCTACAACTACATTCGCGTTCTCGTGCCCTGGGACTCCCAGACACTCCTTGCCTGTGGAACGAACTCATTCAGCCCCGTGTGCCGCAGCTATGGGGTACAAAGACGTGGGGTACAGAGGGTGGGGCATCAGGATGGGAGTGGGAGGAGAACTCAAGCTGGGCAATCAGTTTGGTGGGGATGGACAAGCAGGGGGTGGGGGATAGGAGTGCCCTGGGTGGAGGGTCTGGAAGAGGTGGGGCAAGGAGGCAAGGTGACGTGAGGAAGTGGGCTATGGAGCCAGACTTGCAACACCCCAAGGGTTCTAAGAACCTGTTTCTTCTGCTTCCAGGTAACTTCGCTGCAGCAGGAGGGTGAGGAGCTGAGTGGGCAGGCTCGATGCCCCTTTGATGCCACCCAGTCCAACGTGGCCGTGTTTGCAGGTGTGCACCTGGGCATGTGAGAAGCAGGCATGTGGCTGCCATGTTAGCCCCTTTCCCAGTTTGGTCTTCTTTCCTGCATGCTCCTGAATCAGGGGTGAGGTAGGGGCCAGGGTCAGGCCAAGGTAGTGGTGTGGGAGGCCCAAGAAGAGCCAAGATACAGATCCCTGAGCCCCCCTGATGCCACCCTACCCACCCCTCCAGAGGGCAGCCTGTATTCAGCCACAGCTGCCGACTTCCAGGCCAGTGACGCTGTGGTTTACCGAAGCCTTGGGCTCAGCCCCCGCTCCGCTCCGCCAAGTACGACTCCAAGTGGCTCCGAGGTCAGGGTGGGCCTGGAGGAGGGAGGCTGCTCTTGGGGAGGAGGTGCAGGGGGAGGGCTGCGGCAGGCAGGTGGTGGTAACTGTGTGCAGGTGTGCTAAGGAGAAAGGCAGCGCGGGATCAGGAGATTCTGGACAGGTACAGATGCTCTTCCATACCGTTCCTGTCACTCCCCACTCAGAGCCACACTTTGTCCACGCTTTGGAGCACGGGGAGCATGTCTACTTCTTCTTCCGAGAAGTCTCTGTGGAGGATGCCCGGCTGGGGAGGGTAAGGAGGTGGGCAGTGGGGGTGGTAGCTAGAGGCTTCTGCTGGATCCTAGGAGCCAGACATTCGGGCAAGAGCTCCTGGCTGGGCTCTGAGCCCCACGCAGAGCTGCCCTCAGGCCTCTGTCCCCTCATCCTGCTGTCCCTCGCCTTGACCTGGACTGACCAACCACACCACATCCTTCCTTAGCTGTGCCCCTGACATTGGTCTCTTGGTACTCTAACCCCACCAAACCGCCCTCACCCTGCTGGCGTGGGGGCTCGCTGACTGCTCTTTCTCCCCGGCTCTCCCCCGGCAGGTGCAGTTCTCCCGTGTGGCCCGTGTGTGTAAGCGTGACATGGGTGGCTCACCGAGGGCCTTGGACCGCCACTGGACATCCTTCCTGAAGCTGCGGCTCAACTGCTCTGTCCCTGGAGACTCGACCTTCTATTTTGATGTCTTACAGGCCTTAACAGGGCCTGTGAACTTGTATGGTCGCTCTGCTCTCTTTGGGGTCTTCACCACCCAGACCAATAGGTTGGTACTAGACTAGTCAGTGTAGCCCAGCCTGTCCTCTGCCCTCCATGCCCCCCAGCAACAAAGATCCTCCTGCAGAGCCTACTGATGAGGGCAGTGAGGGGAAGCTCCATTTCCCTTGTACTTTCCTTGCATGGCCCCCAGGGGCTGTCCCGCTCTCTCAGGCTCTCCCTTAAGATGGTACATGAAGGGGGCGGCCAAGTCTTACCTGGGAGGTGCTCTGCTGTCCCTTCTAACACCTAGTCCACATTGTTCTCTGGCTCCCTCAGCATTCCTGGCTCTGCGGTCTGCGCCTTCTACCTGGATGATATCGAGCGTGGGTTTGAGGGCAAGTTCAAGGAGCAGAGGAGTCTGGATGGGGCCTGGACCCCTGTGTCTGAGGACAGGGTCCCCTCCCCCAGGTACCCAGGATTGGGGGCTTTGGTGGAGGCAGAAGCAAGCAGTGTCTGCTCCCCAAATAGATTATGAGGAGAGGGCAAGGTGTCCAAGGCCTGGGGAGGAGGCTGTCATGGGTTGGCAGCAGGGAAGGGAAGCAGTAGTGTGAATGTCTGTGTGCAGATGGAACAAGGGGCCTCTTGGCCCTAGGGCAGGCTGCTGGGGCTTAGTTAGGCTCTGTGACCACCAGCTCCCTGTCCTAAGGCCATCTCTTCCTATTTGTCCTCCAGGCCTGGATCCTGTGCAGGAGTAGGTGTAGCTGCACTGTTTCCCTCTTCTCGAGACCTCCCTGATGATGTCCTGACCTTCATCAAGGCTCACCCACTCCTGGACCCTGCTGTGCCACCCGCCACCCATCAGCCTCTGCTCACCCTCACCAGCAGGTATAGGGCTAAAAAATCCTGACCATTGCCATCCGCCCCTCACGCACTCTCTTTTTCTGACCCCACAAGGTAAATCATATTAGTAGGAGGAAGAACCTATGAAAATGGGAGGGACAGAACTAAGAAGGAAACCCTAGGCTGGGGGAAGGGCAGAGAAGGGGTATCTAGGTCCTTGAAACACTCAGACTTCCACTGGTCAGGCTGTCCTGACCTGAGGCCTATTCCTCCAGGGCCCTACTGACCCAGGTGGCTGTGGACGGCATGGCTGGTCCCTACAGTAACACCACAGTCCTGTTCCTTGGCTCCAATGATGGGACAGTGCTGAAGGTGCTGCCCCCAGGGGGGCAATCTGGGGGCTCTGAGCCCATTCTGTTGGAAGAGATCAATGCCTACAGCCCCTCCCGGTGAGCCCTTTGTCCAGCAGGCCCCCTGCAGAGCAGGGATGGAATGTGAGGTGGGAGATGGGGATATGGGGATGGGGTGGGACTCCGATATTGGAAGTTGTGGGGAAGAGAGAGGGACTTGGAGAGAAGACGACTTGTGTGGCACTGCAGGGTAGCCCCATGAGTCGCATTCAGTTGCTTGTATGCCGCCCCACCTTCTTTTCTTTACCTCACCTAGGGAAAAAGCCTCACCTGCTCCACCTCTGACTCCCTCTGGCCTCACCTTAGGTGCAGTGGGAAGCGGGCAGCCCAAACAGCACGGCGGGTCATAGGGCTGGAGCTGGACACTGAAGGTCACAGGCTCTTTGTGGCTTTTTCTGGCTGCATCATCTACCTCCCTCTTAGTCGGTGTGCCCGGCATGGGGCCTGTCGGAGGTGAGAGGGACTTGAGGCCAGGCTCCCTGGGCCTGCAGGCACAAAGGCATTGGGGGTGGCAAGGAAATGCAGGGGATGGCTGTGTGTGGTGGAATGTCCACAAGCATCTTGCAGGTGGGCAGTCACCAGAGATGGGACTAAGGATAGGTGTGGATAGGACGGGAATATTAGGCTAGGAGCCTCCTGCAGGCCAGGGTGAGAGTGAAAGAAGCAGGGGAATGCACTGTGGTTAGAGTGGAGGGTCCCAGCCTCACATGACTCAGTTTTCCCTAGGAGCTGTCTGGCTTCTCAGGACCCATACTGTGGATGGGACAGCTCCAGAGGCTGCGTGGATATCAGGGCACCTGGTGGGTAAGTGAGGGGCTCCTGGATCTCCTGAGGAGAAAGCTCCCCACTACTAAGAGAGGAGGCTGAGGGCTAGGGTGGGGGAGGGGACCATAGGTGTACCTGCACTGAGCCACCTCCATTTCCTCCTAGGACTGATGTGAATCCAACTGGTGACCAGGAATCCATGGAGCATGATGACTGCCAAGGTAAAAAGGGCAAAGGCAGCTGTATCCATTGTTGAGCATGGCTCTGACGGCCGTAGACACCCTCCCAGGTGTGGGCTTTTGTCCTCTCCTTCTGCGGCACGGTCATGCCCATCAGTTCCTCATGAAGCCTCCCCCCACCTTCACCCTTTCCCTCCCTGTTTCATAGATGGAGCTACTGGGAGTCAGTCTGGTACAGGGGATTCCACTTATGGTGAGTTCTGTTGTCCCAGCTTCACCGTGGTCAGCCCATACTCACCCAAGTCCATGCCCTATGGCAGCAGCAGACCAGCACCCTGGACGCTCTGAGAGAGTCTCAGAAAGGGTTAACATTCTAAGTATCTAGCGCTCAGTGCTTGGCACATAACAGGTTGCCTAATGAACAAAGAAATGAAAGAATGTCTTGCATGGTAAGCCCTTCCCCATTCCCGGAGGAAAATGAAGGCTGCAGTTCTGGAGTTCTAGGTTCCACAGGGGGTGGGGGACTCGCTTCTCCATCAGAGGTGGAGAACAGGAGTCTCACTGGCTCTGACCTGGTCTCTGTCATCAGTGCTTCTGAGTCCTGGCCCTTCCCCTGAGACCCCCAGC